>JAXLNO010003865.1:0-222093 GCA_038087875.1 Malacoraja senta
AAACATATTGATAAAGAAAATAAACATGAGGCTTACACAGTTCGCAGTATCATGCCTTCAACTAACTACCACAACCTATTTTACTTAATTACACTTTTATATCAGAGAACTCCAAAATTCCTGCGAATGAAATCAAATGGCAAAGAAACTTAATAATATAATAAATATTTAGTACAATTTCAAGGAGCTTTGTCGGGTTGTAATAGCTTCTTTAATTTGGTAATGTCACTGTTCTAATGATTTCTTACTGGTCAGAAATATTTAATTCATTCTCAAACAAGGACGTCAGAAATCAGGGTGAAAAAGGGGCGGAAGGGCTGATAGGAGATGGAGCACTGATTTAGCTCAGAGATTGGGTGAGGGAGAGGAATGCCAGTCTGAGCAGTGAAGTGAGAATCACTGGAACAGAAGAGAGGGACAAAGAGCACAGAGGCTTCAGTCTCTATTCACATTCACAACCAAATGAAAATGGAAACATGTAATTAAGAATCTAACAGAAAATATTTTCAGTTAGCTTTGAACTGTGTCTTTATTAGTAAGAAACTTGATTACAATCTTTAAAATGCAAAATAATTCAGCTACCAAAAATTTGTAATTAAAACAGAGAATACAGGAGATACCCAGCAAGACAGACAGCATCTGTGTGGGACAAAACACAGCTCACATTTCAGGAAGTGGTGGCGCCTAACGGCAGCGGCTCGACTGCAGTTCGTCTGTCTTTTTTTTATTTTTGTCTAGTTGAATGTAGTTGGTTGTGTTTTTTGTACTGTTTTTGATTGTGTATGTGTGGGGGGCGGGGGCGGGGGCGGGGGCGGGGGCGGGGGCGGGAGGGGGAAGCTTTGGAGGTCTCTTCCCTGCAAGGAAGACCCGACCTTTTCCATATCGGGTCTCCGTTGTCGTTGGGGCCTAGCTCCGTGGAGCGGCCTCCGACCGGGACGACCTGGGGGCTCCAGTCGCGGAGCCTGTGGAGCTGCGGACTTACCATCGTGGGGCTGGCCGTCCTCGGAGCGTGACGAGCGGTGGTGGCTCGCTGCTGCGGCCCGACTACGGAGCTCCAGCTGCAGCTGCAGACCCGTGGACTGTGACATCGGGAGCTCGCGGGTCCGGGTGAGAAACCGCTTTCCGGAGCTCCCGCAACGCAACTTCTCCCGCCCGTGTCGCGGTGTTGGAACGACACGGAGCGGGGCCGTAAATCGCCCCGCGCAGTTAATGGCCGCGGGTCAATCCAGTGCCCGCCGGGGGCTCCACCTTGGTGACTTTTGGGCCCGGAGCGAGGCCGTGCACCGCCCGGCGCGGCCTCAACGGCCGTGGGACTTGACGTTGCCCGCCTGGGGCTTCAACATCGGGAGGAGAATGGGGAGTGCAGGGGAGAGAAATGACTTTGCCTTCCATCACAGTGAGGAGGAGATTCACTGTGATGGATGTTTCTCTGTAGATTTAATTGTTTGTGTTTCGTGTAGGAATTGTTTTGTTTGTATGGCTTTGGAAACGGAGTTTCGTTTGAGCCTCTTTGAGGTTCAAATGACAATAGAATCGAATCAGGATGATAATCTTTCATCTACAAATGTTATCAAACCTGTTGAGCATTTTCCATTATTAACTATTGTAGTCACTTACTATCCATGAATATCCACTGACAGCAGTTTCTTCTTCACTTGAAACCTCTCCTTCATAGGATCCAAAGTGAATGCCCCTGAGAAGACCCATTCCCTTCATTCCAGACGTCAAGACCAGCTTTACGAATTTTGGACGGGGCAATACTGAGACCCTCTGGAAGAGTGCTCTAGCTGAGTGATTGGAATTAACGACAAAGTCCTTCATAAAGGCTGGTGGGTCATGCACAGGGCATTCTTCAATTAAAAATGTCTCGCAGGCTTCACCAACTAAAACGGAAAATACAAAATAAGAACAAATCAGGGTGTTGGCGTTATTGATTAATGTTAAAAGTAAAATTAGTTCATGAGCAAACACAATTCAGTGCTGTTGAATTGGAATGTTCCACCATTGCCTTGGCTACGATGCACCGTGCCAACACTACAATGCTCCCAATGAAACATGGTTGCTCTGAAGAAATTGATTGGTTACTTTGGACATACAAAGGTAATCGTCATCACGGAGCTCCCTTTATTCTGTGTAAATTATCCTCTTCTTATTTCTTAGAAAGAAAGCCAAAAATAACCTAAGTACGTGTTTCAAGTCAGATAAGTGGTTAAACTGTAAAATATGGACGTTACTTACATAATATGCAACATATTATATGAATTGAATTTAATTGACATGTTGGCAGTCAGAAGGTCATTATCTCATCTCAATTATTTACTGTAATGTACAGGAGACACTCATTTTGAGTTTTACTTTTACAAACAGAATTACCTGTTGCTTTTTTGATTCTTTTAACCAACACTGTGTCTTTATTTCATTTCCTGAGTGGCTCCTCCCAAATATGTTATGACCTGTAATGAGACAATTTGGTGTAAACTGTGATTCATAAGGACACAAATAAATTGTTTCTACTTCTTGGTTATTTCCACCAGGATCGCCGTACGATAGTAGCCTCACCAACAGTCTGTCTGTCTTTTCATTTTTTTTGTTAGTTTTAGTGAGTTGTAAAAGTATGTGTTAATGTTCCCTGATTTGTTTTAGGTGGGGGTGGGGTGGGGGGAAACATTTTGTCAATCTCCTACCTTGCCGGAGATGCGATTGTTTTCCGGATCATATCTCCAGTCGCTCTGCGGCCTAACACCATGGAGCTGGAAGCCTTGATCTGGACTGACTTTGAGCCCCACCACGGGGTGATGGACTTGCCATTGGAGCCGATCCCTTGCCTGGGATCGATGCTCCAAATGCAGCCTGCAGATTTCACCATCGAGGAGCTCACATCTCGGGTAGAGACCGATGTTGGCAGAAGGTTTCGACCAGCCCCGACCCGGGGTCAGATCACCCAGCGCCGGGGAGCTGAGATTCCCCCCAATGCAGGGGCTTGATTGCCCTGATGCGGAGGACACGACCACTGGCTACGGGAGCCAAGATCGCACCATCAACGGAAGGCTCGTGGCCCCCGACGGCGGGAGAACAAAGAAGGGAAGAGATTTAACAATGTTTCGCCTTCCATCACAGTGAGGAATGTGGAGGAGTCACTGTGATGGGTGTTTATGTTAAAATGTATGTTGTGTGTTCTGTTGCTTTTTATTGCTATGACTGTATGGCAAATGAAATTCTTCGTGTGTTGCAAAATATACTTGGCTAATAAAGTAGGATTATGATAATTTCTTCCATCGTATTATTAACTGGGATACAACTAAATTACTAATAAAAGCAGTCACTGCCTAGTGTGCAATATTTCAGTGATTTCTCACCTTTCATACTCTATTCTAAAAGGAAGTTTAATATTGCCAGCAAATGTAGGAAAATGTGGGAACAATTGACCCTCTTTGAACAATAAAAATATATTTGTGAATGTAAGTGTTTGATCCATTGAATCCCAGGACAGAAAGCTAAGAACAACCGATACTTAGCTGAGCCAGACAACAAGTGTCACGTTTATTCCAGAAGCCCCTTTTACATACATTCTCAACAATCATAACCAGTGTGTACATAAAGCCAATTACTGCCTCTGACCTTGGAGTTGTTATTGAGCTCTTGTGGCTGGACCTTTTTGAGAGGCTGCTGGCGAGTCGCCAGCGGTGATAGGCTGCATGAAGAACCAACGTGGGCGTGAAGGTGTCACATTAGCTCCTGACTCCAACAGCAGTGAGAAAGATTTTTCTAAAAAACAGTTCTATCTTGTAGAAAATAAAATGCGAATGTAGAGCCACTCTGTTAATTCATAAAAGCGTATTCTCACGTCATTTATTCTGGGAATAATTTCTGTTCTTACATTTATGACAAGCTTTCCTTCGGTATTCTTGCCATTTTCATTCTTAAAAGGATGCCTAAAGATTCTGACTCCTTAGGGGGGAAAAGTGCCACATCAGTGCTGCTTTGGAAAAATACACTGTATCTCTTTTCGGCGATTCTGGATATATTAATATATTTGAGTTAAACATGGAAGCAGCATACCACAAAAGTAAAAATTAGGAAAAGTAAATTTGCACTTCATGAATAACACATTGGGAAAAGTTATTACATTTACCAAGTATCCCACCACTCCAACGATACGTATAAAATCTCTCTTGCAACAGATTCCATAGGCTAATGGCCAAATTGATTTGAATCAATTATATTTGAAAAACAATTATATATTTCAAACAAATTTAAATCACGTTTTGGATTTTTTGTCAGAAGTTTAGGTGTCCAATCCTCATCTGAATCGCTAGATTCGCATTCTTGGGTTTGATTCCTTCTGCTCCAATTTGTCATGAATTCTGGCTTTGGTACATTCAATCCTGTGAAAAATAAAAGATTGTCTTAATCTGTTATGTCTAACTTCATTAAACTTACCCGTGCAAAATATCTGTGGATATATCACTTTGCAATGTTTGTCATTATAACTATTTCCTTCAGAGTATTCATGCTATTATTCAATTGATCATGTCTACTTGACGAAGACAGCAAACAACCTTAAAATTATTTTACAGATTTAAAGAAAAATCGACCAGCATGAAGAATATGATGGATGAGTATGTGTATATTTCCAGGTCAGAAATCGCAATGACCAATCTTCAGTTTCACTCATCTCTGTGGTAAGTGAAATAGATCAGAATCCTTCTTTCCATTCCTCCAGGTTTAAGGTAATATACAATAGACAATAGGTGCAGGAGTAGGCCATACGGCCCTTCAAGCCTGCACCGCCATTCATTATGATCATGGCTGATCGTCCACAATCAGTACCCCGTTCCTGCCTTCTCCCCATATCCCCTGATTCCGCTATCTGCAAGAGCCCTAGCTAGCTCTTTCTTGAAAGTTTCCAGATAAACCGCTTCCACCGCCCTCTGAGGCAGTGAATTCCACAGACTCATAATTCTCTGTGTGAAAAAGTGTTTCCCTATCTCCGTTCTAAATGGATTACCCCTTATTTTTAAACTGTGCCCCTGGTTCTGGACTCCCCAACTTCGGGAACAGGTTTCCTGCCTCTAGCGTGTCCAAACCCTTAATAATCTTATGTGTCAATAAGATTCATCCTAAATTCCAGTGTATACAAGTCCAGCCACTGCATTCTCTCAGCATACGAGTCCCGCCATCCCTGGAATTAATCTTGTGAACCTACACTGCACTCTCTCAATAGCAAGAATGTCCTTCCTCAAATTTGGAGACCAAAACTGCACACAATGCTCCAGATGTGATCTCACTAGGGCTCTGTACAGCTGCAGAAGGACCTCTTTGGTTCTATATTCCTCCTCTTGTTATGACGGTCAACATATAATTCGCTTTCTTCCCTGCCTGCTGTAGCAGAATGCTTACTTTCATTGAATTATGAACAAGGACCCCCAGATCCCGTTGTACTTCTCCTTTGCCAACATGACACAACTTAGATGATAATGGCTCTTTATTGCTGCATGCACTGACAGTGACACTTTGTGCCATGGTTGGGTAAATGGATTGAATAATGAAAAACCAGGGCAATCCTCCTCTTCATCAATGCGAATATTGATCTCTGTCCAATTTCTGATTTCAGGACTGTGACTAGTTGCAACATTAAAAAGCATAACTGGGCCCCATTGTCTATGTGTTTGTATTATCCATGGTCACCATCTTCTGAATGACATTAAGCTTTGGTATTGGTTGTATAGTTAGACCAATTTGAGATCACTGATGGGAAGTTTTGAATGGTGGTAAGGAACCTCACCAGGAGGAAATAGTAATTAGAAGCAAAACTGTACATATCCTGCTGCCAATAATCTGGGACTAATCACAAGTCTGCTGGGTGTGCCCATTTCATCAAAAGAGGCAATACAATTCTTACGGGTTGACACACCTTGACTTCACAAGGCATTAATATCTCAGGCAGGAGTTTATGTCGTGGGAGCTTTCCAATTTTCCAATGACCAGTGTGTGTGCACATAAAAATGTGGGCAGGCACAGATACAGCAACATTTAATTCTAAACATTATCTTTCAGACATTTGTTTATTGATCTAAATGAGGGCATCACAGGCAGAGCGGGCATTTCCTGTTCTTTCCATATTGCCCCTTGTGTGACATGGAGCAGAACGTGGAGAATGTTGTGCTTCTATGCACCCATTGCACTCAATCCTTATGGTGTAGAGGCCACAGGTTTGGGATATGTTGTTATAGAAGTCTTACCACAAAAAAATCCAGTGCATTATGGAGATAAATAACAGTGCATTTCAATGAATTGATTTCAGAGAACGAGATCACCGGGGATTCATGGCTGTGAGTGTTCAAGAAGAAGCCAATAGAAGTTATGTTATCAATGAACAGGAATGTTCAATATCCTCAGATAAATTGTCAAAGTAAACCCATGGAGTGACCGAGTGGTGGCGCCATCGAGTGTGGCAGCCTCGCCAGCAGCTTTCACCCTTTTTGTTATTATTAGTCTGTCAAAAAGTATCTGTTTTGGAAGTCTTTTAGTCTTTTTTATGCGGGGGATGGGGGGGGGGGGGAATAGTGGAAACTGTTTCCCAGACACTTCATATTAAATTCTATAGTATTGTGTTCAATTCATTTTATTTGTGTGGCTGTATTGTAACTCACATTTCACTGCACGAATTGGTGTATGTGACAATAAATGCAACTTGAACTTGAAATGCAAGGATCTAACCAAGGTCCTGGTCTCAGAAAGCACATATTAATTTAGTTTTCACGTGAGGAAAAAAACTTATGTCAGCATGCATCATGAGAAAAGGATAAAAAAGTATAAAATATTTTGTACAAACCAATGGCAAGCATGGCTTCATAATTCAGCTTCACTTTCCTATAACGGAGCTTCTCCAAGTCAATTATTTATTCAAACTCTTCATTGGGAAAGTAGCCAGCAATGTCGTCAAAATGGCCAGCATCCTGGAAAAACAAAAAATGTACCTGATACACTTTGGTGCATAATCTGCAATCATCAGATATTAATTCAAAAACAGATTTAAAAATATCCTTTTTATTTAATACAGGACAATTCCAGGATTAAAAAATCACGACTTAAATTAAAGGGTAATTTCTTCAGGACAGAAATTAAATATTTCTTCACTGAGAATATAAAAAGTTTTTTTTCTGGGGTTGAAATAAATCAGCTTTTAATTGCATTCCAGCAAGATCAAAACATTATCGATTCCAAGAAGTAAACTGCTGCAAAACCACTATTGTAAAAATGAATAAATTGTCAGAGATATTCAGCAGGCCAGGCAGCAGCTGTGGAGGTAGAAGCTGAGTGAATGTTTCAGGTTAATATTCTTTCTTCGCAGCTGGGGAAAGTTGTCAGATGGAGACAAACTAGAAGGATGGGGGAGATGGTCTGAATGGCCTCAGTCCCAGATCAATATTAATGTCAGTGACCCACTCCAGAGCCCAGGGAACTAACTCATCCACTCCTCACTGACACCAATCTCTGGGGTTGTGATGGTCTGAGAAGGAGCAACAGCATCTTCCCCGTTCCCAGGCCGTGGAGAGAGAGGACATTTATGCGGCATTTTCTGCCTGCTCGCTCTCCATGTAAAAGCTCCCTGGACTCTCACCTCTGAGCCCTGTGTCCCACACATGGTCTTGTCTCCTTCAGCAGTTCCTCCTGAGGGTCTCCCTTCCTGAGCTCACACACCCACTTCTCCTCACCTACACACCGACTAAACCCCTCGATCACTGAAGCGTCGCCTCGACGACACCTCACGATCAAACTGCTCCTCACGACCAGACCTCGACTCGCCTCGACTAAACTCCACGTCACTGAAACCAACCTCGCGCCCGCCCGCCTCCAATAACCAACCGCCGTTAGCCTCGTCCTCGCTCCTCGCTATTTATAGACCCGGCCGTTGGCGGAGGCGGGGCTTGACGACAACGTCAACGTCAGTGCGTGTGCCCCCCACCCCCCCACACCGGCTCTCTCGGGCAGTGCGCCTGTGCCGCTCTCCGCGCTCGACCCCGCCCCTTTGTTTGTTGCCGCCAATGGCCCGGGGGGGGGGAGAGGGGCGGAGCGGGGGCTATAAATAGCGGGTCCTCTCCGGGGCCTGGGAACGGGGAAGATGCTGCTGCTCCTTCTCCTCCTCAGACCATCACAATCCTAGGAGGAGTGAGGAGTGGGCTCTGGAGTGGATCACTGACAATACTATGACCATCACACCCTTGTAACGGACTGCTTGAACTACTTCCCTCCGGCAGACGTTACAAGGCCTTCTACGCCCGAACCTCCAGACTCAGAAACAGCATCATTCCAAGAGCTATAGCGGCTCTGAACCGGCCCTGCTGAGTGCCCCCCCCCCACCCCTCACCCCCGGGACAGTCTCCCTCGGATGGTCACGTCACTCAGCTTGCTTATTTATTTATTTTACTTTTCTTGTACATCGGTGGAGCTGCATACTAAATCTCGTTGCACTGACGTTCAATGACAATAAAAGATATTATTATTATTATAATTATTATTATCTGGGAGGCCATTCAGACCATCGTCCTCATCCTTCTTGTTATCTGTCTCCATCTGACAACTTTCCCCAGCTTTGAGGAAAGAATATTAACCTGAAGCATTCACCCAGTTTCTCCCTCCACAGATTCTGCCTGGCTTGCTGATTATCTCCAACAATGTATTATTTCTTCCATTCGTGGTTTTGCAGCAGCCACTGGGTGCTGCTCGCCTGCTCCTGACTTCAGTGTGGGGGAAGCCCATGATAGTCACTGTATTCATTGCCACAAATGTAGACACTGATGCCTGTTGGCTGGAAGCTGCAATCTTGAATATTGACAGGCATCATTTTGGATCTGGACCTTTCGGGCAGATCATGCCTGACCTGCACTTTAAATGCAGTTTCCTCTCTTACTGTGATATGGTTCATTACTTCTTAGAATCAATTATATGTTGATCTTGCTCGAATGCAATTAACAGCATTTTGTTCAAACCTTGAAAAATATTCTGAGTGAAGAAATATCTAATTTCTATCCTGAGGAAGTTACCCTTTATTTTAAGTTGTTGACACTTTATACTGGAATTGTCTTGTACTAAATAAACAATTGATATTTTAAAATCTGTTTTGGAATTAATATCTGATGATTACACATTATGCACCAAAGTGAATCAGGTACAATGTTTGGTTTTCCAGGATGCTGACAAGTTCAAAGACACGCACACACACACACACTGGCAAAGATTGGCCGCCAGGAAATTCTGCTATCATCACTTCTTCAAGCTCATAGTTGAGCCGCCCGGGAGAAATCTGCACTGTCAGCACTACTTAAGGCAATTGTGAACTGCAGAAAGAAGCCTGTGATCACCACAACTCCTTCGAAGATCACAGGATCCCGAATATGGGAGCTTGTCTGTACGGAGTTTGTACGTTCTTCTCGTGACCTGTGTGTGTTTTCCCTGAGATCTTAGTTTTCCACCCACACCAAAGATGTACAGTTTGTAGGTTAATTGGCTTCGTATAAATGTAAATTGTCCACAGTGTGTGTAGGATAGTTTCCACGCTGTACCTCTAAACTAAACTGAAAAACTATACTCTTTCCTTGTGCCTTCAACTTCCCAAAGTGCAACACCTCACACTTGATCAGTTTAAACTCTGCCCAAGCAGTCATTCCAGGTGCGACAGTGGTTCACCTGCACCTCCTCCAACCTCATCTATTGCATCCGCAAAATAAAACAAAATACAGAGCGGAGGTGCAGAACCTGGCGGACTGGTGCGCTCATAACAACTTGTCACTAAACACCTCCAAGACCAAGGAGCTGATTATTGACTTCAGGAGTTCCCATAATGGAGAATACGCACCAATCTCCATTTACGGGGAAAGTGTGGAGAGAGTGTCCAGCTTTAAGTTTCTGGGCACTCACATTTCAGAGGACCTCACATGGTCCAACAACACCGCTGCGCTGGTCAAGAAGGCACAGCAACGACTGTTCTTCCTGAGGACATTAAAAAAGACTGGGCTGCCCCAACAGCAGCTGACAACCTTCTACCGCTGCACCACAGAAAGCATATTAACGTATGGCATCTCTGTGTGGTATCTCAGCTGCACGGAGGCGGAGAGGAGAGCTCTTCAGCGCGTCGTCCACAGAGCGCAGAGGATCATTGGGACAGAGCTACCAGCCTTCGAGGGCATCTACCACACACGGTGCTTCAGGAAGGCCGTCAGCATCCATAAGAACTCATCACACCCTTGTAACGGACTGTTTGAACTACTTCCCTCCGGCAGACGTTACAAGGCCTTCTACGCCCGAACCTCCAGACTCAGAAACAGCTTTATTCCAAGAGCTATAGCGGCTCTGAACCGGCCCTGCTGAATGCCATCCACCCACCCCCCTGGACAGTCTCCCTCGGATGGTCACGTCACTCAGCTTGCCTATTTATATATTTTACTTTTCTTGTACATCGGTGGAGCTGCATACTAAATCTCGTTGCACTGACGTGCAATGACAATAAAAGATATTATTATTATTATTATTATTATTAGATGTCAGCTGATCGACATCGATGAGACCAAGTGTAGGCTTGACGATCGCTTCGCCGAACACCTCCGCTCGGTCCGCAATAATCAACCTGATCTCTTGGTGGCTCAGCACTTCAACTCCCCCTCCCATTCCGAATCCGACCTTTCTGTCCTGGGTCTCCTCCATGGCCAGAGTGAGGACCACCGGAAATTATAGGAGCAGCACGTCATATTTTGCTTGGGCAGTTTATACCCCTTCGGCATGAACACCGACTTCTCCAATTTCAGGTAGCCCTTACTGTCTCCTCCCCTTCTCAGCTCTCCCTCAGCCCTCTGACTCCTCCTCTTCCTTTCTTCTTCCAGCCTCCCTCCCCCCCACCACCCTACATCAGTCTGAAGAAAGGTCTCGGCCTGAAACGTTCCCTATTTCCTTCACTCCAAACCTCCATAGAGTTTTTTTTATCTACCTGCCCATTTCAGCATCTGATCTTCATCCCGCCGTATCTTCTGACAGCTTCCTCATTGTCTGCAACTCCTCCGATCTTGGTGTCGTCACCGTGTTATTGTGAATGTCGGAGTGGTCACTGCCGAACCCGGCTCTCTTTTAACGCCACGCACCCTATCTACTCATACTGCCTCCTTCAGTGAGATGAGAACCTGGACCCAAAGATCCCACTGCACATCAATTCTGTCAATGAAGAAGGGTCTTGACCTGAAACGTCACCCATTCCTTCTTGGTCAAGTATGAATATTGCTTTCTTTAACTTCAAGCACACCTGCGTTCGCTCTCTCTCCATCCCTCCCCCACCAAAGTCACAACAGCTTGAAGTCTTGAATTTTCATGGCTTTTCATGTCTTGAATTTTCGTGGTTTTAACATCTTGAATTTTCGTAGCTTTTATGTAGAATTTTCGTGGCTTTTCATGTCTTGAACTTTCGTGGCTTTTCACGCCTTGAATTATCGTGGATTTTCACGCCTTGAATTTTCGTGGCTTTTCACGCCTTGAATGTTCGTGGCTTTTCACGCCTTGAATTATCGTGGCTTTTGATGTCTTGAATTTTCGCGGCTTTTCATGTCTTGATTTTTCGTGGCTTTTCACGTCTTGTCATTGCGTTTCATATCTTGAATTTTCGTGGCTTTCAACGTCTTGAATTTTCTAGGCTTTTCACGTCTTGAATAGTCATTGAATTTCACCTCTTGAAATTTCGTGGCTTTTCAAGTTGAATTTTTGTGGGGTTTTTTCACGTCTTGAATTTTTGTGTATTTTCACATCTTCAATATTGGTGTCCTTTCATTCCTTGAATTTTCGTGGCTTTTCGTGTCATGAATTTTCGAGGCTTTGCACGTCATGAATTTTCGTGGCTTTTCACGTCTTGAATTTTTGTGGCTTTTCACGTCTTGAATTTTCGTAGCTTTTCATGAACCGAAACGTCATACATTCCTTCTCGCCAGAGATGCTGCCTCTCCCGCTGAGTTACTCCAGCATTTCGTGTCAATCTTCGGTTTAAACCGGCACCTGCAGTTGCACCCAAGACTGTTAATAATTTAGTTTAGTTTAGAGATACAGCGTGGAAACAGGCACACCGAGTCTGAACTAACCAACGACCCTCGCACATTATCACTATTAATAGGTTGAAGGCCAAGAGCAAAGTCAGTAACACCGCCATCATGGGGCTTCTGCACACGGACGACTGCGCCAATGCAGCACACTCTGCAGAAGACCCCCAGGGCATCCTGAATGCCTTTGCCAAGGCATACAGAGCCATGGGCCTAGATCAGGTCCCACATCAACCTCCACCCAACCAGCCGTCTAAAAGTGGACGACACCACTTTTGAAAATGTTGACCACTTCCCCAACCTTGGCAGCATTCTTTCGTCAAAAGCTGACATCGACTCTGAGGTCAACCATCGCCTGAGTTGTGCCAGCGGAGCCTACGCCAGACTCAGGAGAAGTCTTTGAAGACCGAGACCTAAAGGTTCAAACATAACAGCTGGTAACAGAGACGTTGTCCTCTAACACCCTGTTGTATGGAGTTGAATAATGGACCACTTACAGCAGGCACCTGAGAGCCCCGGAACAATATCATCGAAGATCCTTACAAAATATTCTGAGGATTAGCTGGGAGGACAAACGCACAAACATCAACATTTTGGAGGAAGCCAACATGACCAGCATCACCACCACAATAAAGCAGCACCAACTTCGATGGATTGGCCATATCATCCGCATGTTCAACACACGTCTCCCTAAACAAATCCTGTACTCTCAACCGAAGGAAGGTCGGCGAGCCCCCGGCGGGCCAAAGAAAAGCTTCAAGGACAATACCTAGAACAGTTTGAAGAAATTCAACATCACATCAAGCAAATGAGAGTGCATTGCACTTGACATGCATTCCTGGAGGAAGTCCGTGGAGGAATGAGCTGCACTTCACGAAATGGAACCACGCCATGTCGCAGAGACAAAGCGACAGCAGCGTAAGGAGAGAGAGAAGGATGCTCGACAACTACCAACCGCCGCCAGTCTCCACTGCCCACGTTGTACCAAGGTGTGTGGATCGTGGATCGGCCTTTACAGACGTCTGCAGACCCACAAGTGGACGACCTTATGGAGAGGACAGTCATACTCGTTTCGAGTGACCGCCGATGATCACACAAGAGAGATAATTTAAACTGTTATGCCAAGCCACTTATGTATATAACGTAAATAAATGAGCTGGACGTCAATGTTAATTGGTTAAGTTTCATTTCGAGATACAGTGCGGAGACAGTCCCTTCTGCCCACTGAATTTGCACAGAGGAAGGAACGGCAGATGCTGGTTTACACCGAATATAGACACAAAAGATGGAGTAACCCAGCGGGGCTGGCAGCATATCTGGAGAAAATGTGACGTTTTGGTTCGAGACCCTTCTTCAGACTGAGAGGCAGGTGAAAGGAAACGAGAGGTATGGGAAGGTACAGAACAAATCAGGCCGAAACGATGGCCCAGGAAAGGTGGAGCCCACAATGGTCTATTGCTTGTCATGGAAGAGATACAAGCAGGTAAACTAGCAGAACAATAAAGTGGGGGAGGAACAGAGAGAGGGAAAGCAAGGGTTACTTGAGGTTAGAGAAGGCAATGTTCATACCGCTGGGGTGTAAGCTGCCCAAGCGAAATATGAGGTGCTATTCTTCCAATTCAGTTGTTTGTAACTATGAAACACCAGTATGTAGCTAGCTAGCCAGTCTGTAGCAATGTAGCTAGCTACCTAGTTATCCAGTTGGTAGCTCAGCTTCGGTTGCTACCTAACTATCCAGTATGTAACTCAGTCTGGCTATCGACCTAGCTATCCAGTATGTAGCCATTTGTACAGGATGTAGCCATCTAGCTGGCTCAATTGTGATCATGTTTTGTCTTTTTGCTAACTGGTTTGCTCGTGACTAAACCTTTTCACTGTACCTCGGTACACGTGAGAATAAATTAATGAGGGGGAAAGAATTATATGAGATTGTTACGTGGATTGGTGTAACAACACACCAGTTGTTGTCGTAAAGCTTCAGTTGTTGTTGCTCAGATTGTTTTGCTCCTTTACAGGTGCTCTCCCCTAAATTTACCCTAAATTTACAGATGCCTTCCCTACTGCACCATTTAAAGGTGCCCTCCCCTAAATCCCCCTCCCACATACGTGCCCTACCCTAAATCCACATTTAGAGGTGCCCTTCCCTAACCCCCCCCCATTGCTAGGCACCCTCCCCTATATGTACCATCTAGCTACCTAGTTTTCCAGTATGTAGCCTCTAGCTAGCTACCTAGCTATCCAGTACGTTGCTCAGTCTAGCTATCTATCTAGCTATCCAGTATGTAGCTCAGTTTTGCTATCTACATAGCTATCCAGTATGTAGACATCTAGCTAGCTACCAAGTTATACAGGATGTAGTCATCAAGCTGGCTCAATTGTGATCATGTTTTGTCTTTCTGCTAACTGGTTAGCTCACGACTAAAGCTTTTCACTGTACCTCGGTACACGTGAGAATAAATTAATGGGGAAAGTATTATATGAGATTGTTAGGTGGATTGATGTAACAACACAGCAGTTGTTGTTGTAAAGCTTCAGTTGTTGTTGTTGCTCATATTGTATTGCTCCTTTACAGGTGCTCTCCCCTAAATCTACCCTAAATTTACAGATGCCCTCCCTACTGCACCATTTAAAGGTGCCCTCCCCTAATTCACCATTTATAGATGCCCTCCTAATTCACAGTTTAAAGGTGCCCTCCCATAAATCCCCCCCCATTTACGCCCTAACCTAAATCCACATTTAGAGGTGCCCTTCCCTAAACTCCCCTCCTATTGCTAGGCACCCTCCCCTATATGTAACTATCTAGCTACCTGGTTTTCCAGTATGTAGCCTCTAGCTAACTACCTAGCTATCCAGTACGTTGCTCACTCTAGCTATCTATCTAGCTACCCAAGTATGTAGCCCAGTCTAGTTAGCTACCTAGCTATCCAGTATGTAGTTCACTCTAGCTAACTACGTAGCTATCCAGTATGTAGCTCAGTTTTGCTATCTACCTAGCTATCCAGTATGTACACATTTAGCTAGCTACCTAGTTATGCAGGATGTAGTCATCTAGCTGGCTCAATTGTGATCATGTTTTGTCTTTTTTCTAACTGGTCAGCTCGCAACTAAAGCTTTTCACTGTACCTCGGTACACGTGAGAATAAATTAATAAGGGGGAAAGAATTATATGAGATTGTTACGTGGATTGGTGTAATAACACACCAGTTGTTGTTGTAAAGCTTCAGTTGTTGTTGCTCAGATTGTATTGCTCCTTTACAGGTGCTCTCCCCTAAATCTACCCTAAATTTACAGATGCCTTCCCCACTGCACCATTTAAAGGTGCCCTCCTCTAATTCACCATTTACAGATGGCCTCCTAATTCACAGTTGAAAGGTGCCCTCCCCTATATCCCCCTCCCATATACATGCCCTCCCCTAAATCAACATTTACAGGTGCCCTTCCCTAAACCCCCCTATTTCTAGGCACCCTCCCCTATATGTAGCCATCTAGCTAATATTATGCATCCTGTAATTTTACTTCAAAGTCACGTGAGTGACTACGTGAAGAAGACCCCGTCCAGGCGCACACGCGTCATATCGTCAGACGCATAGCGGCAGCGACCGTGTTGGGAAGAGCAGAGCCACTCCAAGCGTTGAGTGCAAAAAGCCTGAAGGTAAGTGGTTTCACGTTCGCTTTCAAGTCGCTTTCTTCCGGGAGACTTTGCGCTGTATGCCAGACAAGTCTAAAATGGAGAAAGTGTGAAAAGGCAAAGGGAGGCATACCGCAGGTAAACATCAAGAGGACCGCGGGTCTGAGAGTAGCGGGCGCCCGATTAAAGAGTCAGTGGCAGAAAATCCAGGGACTGCAGAAACGGCAACTAAAAGTACCGTTGCAGCACTTTTAGGGTGCAAGGCCAAAAGAAAAACTGATCGGCCAGTAGTCTCGGAAGAGTCAGACCCGGAGGTTACCCCACCTCAGGAAGACATTATGTCTACTCGGGTCGCTAACCTGGAATTCCTCATGGGGAAAATGATTTATCAGGACCCACTCCAGGAAGAGTACAGTCTGGCTTTGGCCTACAGGAGAGCCAGCGCAGGGAGTGCCTGGAAAAGGTGGGGTTCAGCGTTGGCCTACAGGAGAGCCAGCGTCAGTAATGTCTCATGAAAGACAATATATGGGTTGGCCTACAGGAGAGCCAGCACCAGCAGTGTCTGAGGAAGGACAATTCATGCATTGGCGTACAGGAGAGCCAGCGGCAGCAGCACCTAAAAAGGGCTGCCAATACGTGGGCCTACGGGAGAGCCCGCGAGGGGAGCACCTGCAAATGGGTTTACTATGCTTAGGCCTACGGGAGCCAGCGCTAGAAACACCTGAAGCAGGGATACCAGATCAGCCCCACTATGAGGAGGAATTTCCAGGGCAGCAAGATTCGGATGATGAATCATACGAGGACCAAAGCCCTGTAACAGAGCCCAGAATCCCAGGTCTGGCCCAAAAATTCTCCGTTCCCAGACTGAAAGGGGAACCTTTGGCAGAGGAAATAGCAATGACAATAAATTACTTGCTCTCCCATCAGTTGGAGGAACTGACTATGGACGAGACTGTCAAAAAATATGAAACGCCGCAGAATTGCGCACTGCTAGCATTCTCAGCAGTAAATAATGTAATATGGGGCTACTTGGGCATTGCAGTACGCGCACAAGAAATGAAATTACAGCGGGTGTTGAAGTTGCTGGGGTCAGGTATTATGGCATTTGCCAGAGGCTTGGATGAGGAGCTAGTGTCTGTGTCACAACAGGATGCCTTAGCATTCATGTGTAATGCGCACTTTGAAATAAATTTTATTCGTAAAAGTGCTATAAGGCCTAACATACATCCTAAGTTTGCGGGGCTCTGTAAACCAACTAATATTCAATTGCCTAATCTGCTTTTTGGAGAGAGTCTATCTTAAAGGGTGAAAGACCTGAATGAAGAAGCAAAAACCGTGGGAATGATAAAACCACCGGTGCTTGGCAGAACTGATCGAAGGCAATTTCGCTACCGAAGACCGGTGACTGGGGCCCGTGAAGGAACAAGTTGGTCGTTCCCAATACGCGTTATTAGCGCAGTGCTCCTGGGACCCGTGGAGGTTACAGTGTTCCCACTAAGAGCAGGGGACGATATTTGACACCAGCAAACCCTGAGGTATGTGGGTCTGGTCCTGGAAGAAACATATTAAGTGTTTCACATTTGCAAATTGGGGGAAGGTTACAATTCTTCCTAAAAGAATGGCAAAAAATAACATCTGATGCGTTTATACTGTGCAGTATTATGGGGTTCAGAATTGAATTCTACCCATATTTGGATCCTCCTACTCAACATGTTTCAAGTCGGACACGTATTTTCTCAAAAGAACAGAATATGGACATTCAAGCGGAACTTGAAATATTGTGTGGGAAAGGGGGTCATTGAAAAGTCAGTTCACCAACAGCACCAATTTGTGTCAAGCATTTTTCCCAGAGCAAAAAAGGATGATGGCTGTAGAATTATTCTCGATCTGACAAGTGTTAACCCTTTTGTACAGTATAAACATTTTAAAATGGAGACATTTGCCAATTTCAAGAAAATGCTATATGGCCAGCATAGATCTGCAAGATGCATATTACACTGTGGCTGTGCATGGTAATGATCGAAGATACTTAAAGTTTAACTGGATGAGCCAATTATGGCAGTTTAAAGCATTGCCTAATGGGTTAACCTCAGCCCCTAGACTATTTACAAAATTGTTAAAACCAATCTTAGCATTGCTAAGAGCTTTTGGTAATGGCTTATTTGGATGATATTTTAATTGTGGGTAACACTCGGGCTACAACAGAAGCATCGGTGTCAATAGTCAAGCTCACATTTGAGAGGCTGGGGTTTGTGATACATCCAGATAAATCCAAATTGTCACCAAGCACAGTAATTGATTACTTGGGGTTCACTATTAATTCAGAACAAATGATAGTGACTTTGCCCAAGGATAAAAAGCTGCAGTTAATTGAGGGTTGTATCAAGCTCATTACACAGCATCAACCATCAATTAGGCAAGTGGCAAGCTTGCTTGGCAAACTAATTGCTTCATTTCCAGCTGTGCAGTTTGGTCCACTGCATTATCAGCAACTGCAGCGAGCAAAGGTACAAGCGTTGAGGAGACATTTAGGGCATTTTGATAGACCCATGCAATTACCAGTAACAGCTATTACTGAAATACAATGGTGGATCAGGAGTGTCTCATATGCTTCAAGGGAAATTCTGGTTGGAACACCTGCTATTATTCTGCAGACTGGTGTAAGTGCTCTAGGTTGGGGAGCTACTGATAATATTTCCATCTGTGGAGGCAGATGGAATGTGGAAGAAGTACCTTTGCTCCAAGCACATGGGATCAATTACCTAGAACTGTTAGGTACATTTTATGGGCTTAAAGGTTATTGCTCTAATGTGCAAAACGTGCATGTACAGGTTCAGATTGACAACACTACGGCTGTAGCGTATTTTAATCACATGGGTGGTATCAAGTCAGAACCTTGTGATAGATTGGCAAACGTTATCTGGAACTGGTGTATTAGCAGAAACATTTGGCTTTCGGCAATCTACCTACCAGGTAGATTCAACATAATCGCAGACACCAGGTCACGTAAATTCAATGACAATACAGAATGGATGTTAAATCGTGACAACTTTAATAAAATTGTTGCGCAATTTGGGATGCCAGAAATTGACTTGTAGTAACCACCAATTACCTAAATATGTTTCATGGGAACCAGATCCTGGTGCAACAGAATGGATGTTAAATGGATGCATTCTCGCTACATTGGGGTGTAATGTTTTTGTATGCATTTCCTCCATTATGTCTCATTAGTAGGTGTCTACAAAAGATCAAGCAGGACTCCGCTTCAGGAGTGTTGGTGGTACCAGATTGGCCTACACAACCATGGTACCCACTGCTGTTAAAAATAATCACAAAGCCTCTTATGGTTATTCTTAAACAAGAAAACCTACTTGTGCACCCTGTAACTGGTGATTCGCATCCTTTACATGATCATATTGGTTTGTTGATTTGCAGATTCTAAGGAGGCCATATCTCGGAAGAGGACTATCAGAGCGTACGGGGGATGTTATTGCAGCAGCCTGGAGGAATAGTACCCAAAAGCAACACATTTCTTACATAAGTAAATGGGAGGTGTTTTGCTTATTGCAGAATATTTCGTATCACACTGCAAACATCCCAGATGTGTTAGAGTTTCTGTCAACTCTCTATTTTGATTTGAAATTAAGTTATAGTGCTATCAATACTGCAAGAAGTGCCCTCTCTGCATATCTATGGAGGGAGTCGGAACAATATCTTGTCGGATCACACCCTTTGTTCTGTAGGTTAATGAAGGGAATATTCAATTCCAAGCCCCCTCGACCCAGGTATACAGAAATCTGGAATGTGAGGGATGTGCTGATGTAACTTCGTCAATGGAATCCCATTTCAGCTCTATCTTTGGCCAAGGTTACCATGAAGGTAGTTATGCTCATGGCACTAGTTTCAGCACAGAGAGTGCAGACATTGCTGAAATTACGAATAGATAGGATGGTAGTGGCAGCAGATGCCGTTACTTTCTATGTCTATGATTTACTCAAACAGAGCAGACCTGGAGTCACGGGGTGTAAGTTGTTTTTTTCAGCATATCCTACGGACCCAGACAATGTGTAGTGTCACATTTAAGATGTTACCTTGAAGCCACCAGGAACTTAAGAGGTGCAGAATCAGCATTCTGTATCAGCCATAAAAAAACACATAAGAAAGTGTCAGTGCAGACAATCTCAAGGTGGTGAAGCAGGTGCTGGTTGATGCAGGGATTGATACTGACAAATTTAAATCTTATTCCACCAGGGCGGCATCAACATCGGCGGCCAGGGATTTGGATGCCCCAATAGACCATATCCTCGCGGCCGCAGGATGGGCAGGTGAACGGATGTTTCACAAGTATTACCATAACGAGTTTGCAGAACCTGGGGTATTTGGCGGTGCTGTTTTGGATTCAGTGTTAAGTTCCCCTCTGGGATAATTTTTTTGTTATGATTAATAAATCATTAACTGATTACATCAATGTTATGGTTATATATTATTGATTGTTTTCACTCATTGAGAGTCAATCAATGCAGTGAGACGCCTGGATTTCAATCTACAGCATGAAATCACAGAGCATTGAAATCTTCACGTAGTCACTCACGTGACTCCGAATTAAAATAGTGAGATTAAACGAGAACTTACCAGTTTGAAGTTTGATCTTTATTTTATGAGGAGTTACGATGAGGGACTACGTGCATTCCTCTCCCACCTTCATAAAGATCAGCTGGAAGTTATGTTGTTCTCACTAATCTTACTATTATACTTCTGTAATTATTATCTGTGATTTCACACCGCTGCTTTGAAGATTGACACGTGTGCACCTGGACGTAATTCCTCATAAAATAAAGATCAAACTTCAAACTGGTAAGTTCTCGTTTAATCTCACTATTTTGTCGCTTTTCATGTCCTGAATTTTCATCACTTTTCGCGTGCTGATTTTTCGTTGCTTTTCACATGCTGAATTTTCGTCGCTTTATGTGTGCTGAAATATCGGCGCTTTTTGTGTGCTGCAATTTCGTCGCTTTTCAAGTCCTGACATTGCGTTGCTTTTCAGGTTCTGGATTTTCGACACTTTTCACATCCTGAAGGTTCGTCACTTTTTGTATGACGAAATTTTGTCACTTTTCGTGTCCTGAAATTTTGTCGTTTTTCGTAGCCTGAATTTTCGTCATGAATTTTCGTCGCTGTATGCCTCCTGGGGTTTCGTCGCTTTTCGCGTCCTGAATTTTCGTCGCTTTTCGTATGCTGAATTTTTGTCGCTTTTCACGTGCTGATTTTTTGTAGCTTTTCGCATGCTGAATTTTCGTCGCGTTTCGCGTGCTGAATTTCATAGCTTTTCCCGTTCTCAAATGCCGTCACTTTTCCGTGCTGAATTTTCGTCACTTTTCACTTGCTGAATTTTCGTCGCTTTTTGTGTCCTGAAAATTAGTTGCATTTCATGTCCTGAATTTTTGTCACATTTCATGTCCTGAATTTTCGTCACTTTTAGCGTCCAGAATTTTCATCGCTTTTCGCATCCTGAAGGTTAGTCGCTTTTCGTGTGCTTAATTTTCGTCGCTTTTCACATGCTGAATTTTCGTCACTTTTCTCGTGCTGAATTTTCGTCGCTTTTAGCTTCCTGAAGGTTTGTCACTTTTCACGTGCTGAATTTTCATCGCTTTTCGCAGGATGAATTTTCATCGCTTTTCGCGTGCTGAAATTTTGGTGTCCTGAAATTTCGTCGCTTTATGTGTCCTGAATTTACATAACTTTTTTGTAGCTTTTCCCATGCTGAATTTTCGTTGCTTTTCACGTACCTCATTTATGTAGCTATTCGCATGATTCATTTTCATCGCTTTTTGCATCCTGAAGGTTTGTCACATTTCGCATGCTGAATTTTCGTCGCATTCCTCATTCAGAATTTTCATTGATTTTCGCATGTTGAATTTTTGCCGCTTTTCACGTTCTGAAATTTCGTCACTTTTCGTGTGCTGAATTTTCGCGTCCTGAAGGTTCGTCGCATTTCGCATGCTGAATTTTCGTCGCTTTTCGTATGCTGAATTTTTGTCACTTTTCGCGTGCTGAATTTTCGCGTTCTTAAGGTTCGTCACTTTTCGCATGCTGAATTTTTGTAGCTTTAAGGTTTGTCGCTTTTCGCATGCTGAATTTTCGTCACTTTTCGTATGCTGAAATGTCATCACTTTTCGCGTGCTGAATTTTCGTTGCTTTTCACGTTCTGAAATTTCATCACCTTTTGCGTGCTGAATGTTTGTCGCTTTTCGCATGCTGAATATTTGCCACTTTTCACGTGCTGAATTTACGTCGCTTTTAGTGTCCTGAAAGTTCGTCACTTTTCGCAAGCTGAATTTTCATCGCTTTTCGCAGGCTGAATTTTCGTCGCTTTCACGTCCTGAAATTTCGTTGCTTTATGCGTCCTGATGATTCATCGCATTTCGCGTCCTGAATTTACATTGGTTTTCACGTGCATCATTTTCACCAGTTTTCGCGCCCTGAAGGTTCCTCTATTTTTGCGTGCAGAATTTTTGTTGCTTTTCGCTTGCTGAAATTCCGTCGCTTTTCATGTCCTGAAATTTCGTCGCTTTATGCGTCCTGATGTTTCATCACATTTTGCATCCTGAATTTACGTCGCTTTTCGCGTGCTGAATTTTTGTCACTTTTCGCATGCTGAATTTCAGTCGCTTTTCGCGTGCTTCATTTTCATCGCTTTTCACGTATGGAATTTTCGTCGCTTTTCGCATCCTGAAGGTTTGTCGCCTTTCGCGTGCTGAATTTTCATTGGTTTTCGCATGCTTCATTTTCATTGCTTTTCGCGTCCTAAAGGTTCCTCTCTTTTCGCGTGCTGAAATGTCATCGCTTTTCACTTGCTGAATTTTTGGCGCTTTTCGTGTGCTGAAATGTTGTCGCTTTTCTCGTTCTGAAATTTCGTCGCTTTATGCGTCCTGAATTTTCAACGCTTTTTGCATGCTGAATTTTCGTCGCTTTTCGTGTGCTGAATGTTCGTCGCTTTTCGCATGCTGAATATTTGCCACTTTTCGCGTGCTGAATTTACGTCACTTTTCGCATGC
Source organism: Malacoraja senta (assembly GCA_038087875.1). NCBI lineage: Eukaryota > Metazoa > Chordata > Chondrichthyes > Rajiformes > Rajidae > Malacoraja > Malacoraja senta. Next base: position 22,758 of record JAXLNO010003865.1, read on the forward strand.
TGAATTTTCGTTGCATTTCGCGTGCTTCATTTTTACCGCTTTTCGCATCCTGAAGGTTCGTCGCTTTTCGCATGCTGAATTTTTGTCACATTTCGCATGCTGAATTTTCATTGGTTTTCACGTGCGGAATTTTCGTCACTTTTTGCATCGTGAAGATTTGTAGCTTTTTGCGTGCTTAATTTTCGTCCCTTTACGCGTGCTGAAATTTCGTCGCTTTTCACGTCCTGAAATTTCATCGCTTTATGTGTCATGATGTTTCATCGCATTTCACATCCTGAATTTACATCGCTTAGTGTGTGCTGAATTTTCGTTGCTTTTCGCGTTCTGAATTTGTTTCACTTTTCGCATTATGAATTTCCGTCGCATTTCGCGTGCTTCATTTTCATCGCTTTTCGCGTCCTGAAGGTTCGTCACTTTTCGAATGCTGAATTTCCGTCGCATTTCGCGTGCTGAATTCTCGTCGCTTATCGCGTGCTGAATTTTTGTTGTATTTCGCACGTGGAATTTTTGTCACTTTTCGCATCCTGAAGGTTTGTTGCTTTTCGCGTGCTGAATTTCCGTCATTTTTTACATGCTGAATTTTCGTTGATTTTTGTGTGCTTCATTTTCATCGCTTTTCGCGTCCTGGTTCCTCTCTTTTTGCGTTTTCGTCGCTTTTCGCTTGCTGAATTTTCGTCGCTTATCGTGTGCTGAATTTTCGTTGGTTTTCGCGTGCGGAATTTTCATTGTTTTTCGCGCCCTGAAGGTTCATCTCTGTTTGTGTGCAGAATTTTCTTCGCTTTTTGCTTGCTGAATTTTCGTCGCTTTTCTTGCTGAATTTTCGGCGCTTTTCACGTTCTGAAATGTCGTCACTTTTCGCGTGCTGAATGTTCGTCGCTTTTCGCGTCCTGTAGGTCCGTCACTTTTCATGTGCTGAATTTTCATCGCTTTTCGCAGGCTGTATTTTCGTCGCTTTTCGCGTGCAGAAATTCCGTTGCTTTTCACGTCCTGAAATTTAGTCGCTTTATGAGTCCTGATGTTTCATCGTATTTCACGTCCTGAATTTACGTCGCTTTTCGTGTGCTAAATTTTCGTCGCTTAAGCGTGTAGAATTTGTGTCGCTTTTCGCATGTAGAATTTTTGTCGCTTTTCGCGTGCTTCATTTTCATCGCTTTTCGCCTCCTGAAGGTTCGTCGCTTTCCGAATACAAAATTTTCGTCGCATTTCGCATGCTGAATTTTCGTTGTTTTTCCCGTGCGGAATTTTAGTTACTTTTCGCATCCTGAAAGTTTGTCGCCTTTCACGTGCTGAATTTTCGTCACATTTGGCGTGCTGAATTTTCGTTCGTTTTCACGTGCTTCGTTTTTTAAAAATCACTTTTCGTGTCCTGAAGGTTCCTCTGTTTTCGCGTGCTGAATTTTCGTCACTTTTCGCTTGCTGAATTTTCGTCGCTTTTCATGTGCAGAAATTCTGTCGCTTTTCTTGTTCTGAAATTTCGTCGCTTTATGCGTCCTGAATTTTCGTCGCTTTTTGCATGCTGAATTTCAGTCACTTTATGTGTCCTGAAATTTCTTCGCTTTTCACGTTCTGAATTTTCGTCGCTTTTCGTATCCTGAAGGTTCGTCGATTTTTGCGTGCTGAATTTTTGTCGCTTTTCGCGTGCTGAATTTTCGTCGCTTTTCGCATGCTGAAATTCCGTCGCTTTTCACGTCCTGAAATTTTGTTGCTTTATACGTCCTGATGTTTCATCACATTTTGTGTCCTGAATTTACGTCGCACTTTGTGTATTGAAATTTCGTCGCTTTTCTGTTGCTGAAATTTCGTCGCTTTTCTCTTGCTGAAATTTCGTCGCTTTTCATGTCCTGAAATTTCGTCGATTTATGCGTCCTGATGTTTCATCGCATTTCGCATCCTGAATTTACGTCGCTTTTTGTGTGGTGAATTTTCGTCGCTTTTCGCGTGCTGAATTTTTGTCACTTTTCGCATGACGAATTTCCCTCGCTTTTCGTGTGCTTCATTATCATCGCTTTTCACATCCTGAATTTTCGTCGCTTTTTGCGTGCTGGATTTTCGTCACTTTTCACGTTCTAAAATTTCTTCACTTTTCGCATGCTGAATGTTTGTCGCTTTTCGCATCCTGTAAGTCCGTCACTTTTCCCATGCTGAATTTTCGTCGCTTTTCGCGTGCTTCATTTTCATCGCTTTTCGCCTCCTGAAGGTTCGTCGCTTTCCGAATACAAAATTTTCGTCGCATTTCGCATGCTGAATTTTCGTTGTTTTTCCCGTGCGGAATTTTAGTTACTTTTCGCATCCTGAAAGTTTGTCGCCTTTCACGTGCTGAATTTTCGTCACATTTGGCATGCTGAATTTTCGTTCGTTTTCACGTGCTTCGTTTTTTAAAAATCACTTTTCGTGTCCTGAAGGTTCCTCTGTTTTCGCGTGCTGAATTTTCGTCACTTTTCGCTTGCTGAATTTTCGTCGCTTTTCGTGTGCAGAAATGCTGTCGCTTTTCTTGTTCTGAAATTTCGTCGCTTTATGCGTCCTGAATTTTCGTCGCTTTTTGCATGCTGAATTTCAGTCACTTTATGTGTGCTGAAATTTCTTCGCTTTTCACGTTCTGAATTTTCGTCACTTGTCGTATCCTGAAGGTTCGTCGATTTTTGCATGCTGAATTTTCGTCGCTTTTCGCGTGCTGAATTTTTGTAGTTGGCATGCTGAATTTTTGTCGCTTTTCGCGTGCTGAATTTTCGTCGCTTTTCGCATGCTGAAATTCCGTCGCTTTTCACGTCCTGAAATTTTGTTGCTTTATGCGTCCTGATGTTTCATCACATTTTGTGTCCTGAATTTACGTCGCACTTTGTGTATTGAAATTTCGTCGCTTTTCTGTTGCTGAAATTTCGTCGCTTTTCTCTTGCTGAAATTTCGTCGCTTTTCATGTCCTGAAATTTCGTCGATTTATGCGTCCTGATGTTTCATCGCATTTCGCATCCTGAATTTACGTCGCTTTTTGTGTGGTGAATTTTCGTCGCTTTTCGCGTACTGAATTTTTGTCACTTTTCGCATGACGAATTTCCCTCAATTTTCGCGTGCTTCATTATCATCGCTTTTCACATCCTGAATTTTCGTCGCTTTTTGCGTGCTGGATTTTCGTCACTTTTCACGTTCTAAAATTTCTTCACTTTTCGCATGCTGAATGTTTGTCGCTTTTCGCATCCTGTAAGTCCGTCACTTTTCCCATGCTGAATTTTCGTCGCTTTTTGCGTGCAGTATTTTCGTCGCTTTTCGCATGCTGAATTTTCGTAGCTTTTCTCATGCTGAATTTTCGTCGCTTTTAACGTTATGAATTTTCATCTTTTCGTAGGCTGAAATTTCGTCGCTTTTCACGTCCTGAAATTTTGTCGCTTTATGCGTCCTGATTTTTCATCGCATTTCGCGTTCTGAATTTAAGTTGCTTTTCGCGTGCTGAATTTTTGTCACTTTTCGCATGATGAATTTCCGTCGCTTTTCACATGCATCATTTTCGTTGCTTTTCGCGTCCTAAAGGTTCGTCGCATTTCGGATGCAGAATTTTCGTCGCATTTCGCATGCTGAATTTTTGTGACTTTTCGCTGCCTGAAGGTTTACCGCTTTTCGCATGCTGAATTTTCGTCGCTTTTCACGTCCTGAAGGATCGTCGCTTTTTGCGCGCTGAAATTTCGTCGGTTTTCGCATGGTGAATTTTCATCGCTTTTAGTATGCTGAAATTTCGTCGCTTTCACGTCCTGAAATGTCATCACTTTTCGCGTGATGAACTTTCGTCGCATTTTGCGTGCTTAATTTTTGTCGCTTTTCATGTTCTGAAATTTCATCACTTTTTGCGTGCTTAATTTTCGTCGCTTTTCGTGTGCTGATATTTCGTTGCTTTTCACGTCCTGAAATTTCATCACTTTTGGCGTGATGAATTTTTGTCGCTTTCCGCGTGCTGAATTTTTTAATCACTTTTCTCATGCTGAATTATCGTCGCTTTTCGTGTCCTGAAGGATCGTCACTTTTCACGTGTTGAATTGTCATTGCTTTTCTCAGGCTGAATTTTTGTCGCTTTTCGCATGCCTTTCATGTCCTGAAATTTCGTTGCGTTTGACGTCCTGAAATTTCGTTGCCTTATTCGTCCTGATATTACATCGCGTTTCGCGTGCTGAAATTTTGTCGCTTTTTGTATGCTGAATTTTCGTCGCTTTTTGCGTGCTTCATTTTCTTCACTTTTCACGTTCTGAAATTTAGTCACTTATCTCGTGTGGAATTTCCATGGCTTTTCACGTCCTGAAGGTTTGTCGTTTTTCCGCGTGCTGAATTTCGCGCCACTTTTCATGTTCTGAAATTTCGTCGCTTTATGTGTCCTGTAATTTCATCACTTTTCGCGTGCTGAATTTTCGTCACTTTGCACGTGCTGAATTATCGTCACTTATTGCGTCCTGAAGGTTCATCACTTTTCCCGTGCTGAATTTTCATCGCTTTTCACAGGCTGAATTTTCGTCGCTTGACGTGTGGTGGATTTTTGTCACTTTACGCGTGCTGAATTTTCGTTGGTTTTAATGTCCTAAAGCTTCCTCTCTTTTCGCGTGCTGAAATTTCGTTTCCTTTCATGTCCTGAAATTTCGTCGCCTTTCACGTCCTTAAATTTTGTCGCTTTTTCCGTGCTTCATTTTCTTCACTTTTCACGTTCTGAAATTTAGTCACTTATCTTGTGTGGAATTTCCATGGCTTTTCACGTCCTGAAGGTTTGTCGTTTTTCCGCGTGCTGAATTTCGCGCCACTTTTCATGTTCTGAAATTTCGTCGCTTTATGTGTCCTGTAATTTCATCACTTTTCGCGTGCTGAATTTTTGTCACTTTGCACGTGCTGAATTATCGTCGCTTATTGCGTCCTGAAGGTTCATCACTTTTCCCGTGCTGAATTTTCATTGCTTTTCACAGGCTGATTTTTCGTCGCTTGACGCGTGGTGGATTTTTGTCACTTTACGCGTGCTGAATTTTCGTTGGTTTTAATGTCCTAAAGCTTCCTCTCTTTTCGCGTGCTGAAATTTCGTTTCCTTTCATGTCCTGAAATTTCGTCGCCTTTCACGTCCTTAAATTTTGTCGCTTTATTCGTCCTGATATTTCGTCGCTTTTCGCGTGCTGAATTTTTGTTGCTATTTGCATGCTGAATTTTCATAGCTTTTTGTCTGCTGAAATTTCAGCGCTTTTCGTGTGCTGAATTTTCGGCGCTTTTCAGGTGCTGAAGGATCGTCGCTTTTCACGTCCTGAAGGATCGTCGCTTTTCACATGCTGAATTTTCGTGGCTTTTCGCATGCTAAATTTCGTCACTTTTTGCGTGCTGAAATTTTGTCGCATTTCTTACTCTGATAATTCTTCACTGTTCATGTCCTGAAATTTTGTCACTTTTGGCATGCAGAATTTTTGTCACTTTTCGCATGCTGAATTATCGTCGGTAATCGCGTCTTGAAGGTTCGTCACTTTTCACGTGCTGAATTTTCATCGCTTTTCACGTGCTGAATTTTAGCCGCTTTACTCGTGCTGAATTTTCGTTGGTTTTAACGTCCTGAAGGTTCCTCTCTTTTCACGTGCTGAATTTTCATCGCTTTTCGCGTCTTGAAGGTTCGTCGCTTTTCGCATGCTGAATTTTCGTCGCATTCTGCATGCTGAAAATTCGTCGGCTTTCATGTCCTGAAAATTCGTCGCCTTTCATGTCCTTAAATTTCGTCGGTTTATTTGTCCTGATATTACATCGCTTATCGCATGCTGATTTTTTGTCGCTTTTTCATGCTGAATTTTCATTGCTTTTCGCGTGCTAAATTTTCATCACTTTTCACATTCTGAATTTTCCTTGGTTTACACGTGCTTCATTTTCATCGCTGTTCGCACCTTGAAGCATTGTCGCACCTCTTTTTGCATGCAGAATTTTCTTCGCTGTTCGCTTGCTGAATTTTCGGCTCTTTTCATGTCCTGAAATTTCGTCACATTTCGCGTGGTGAAATTTGGTTGCTTTTCGCATGCTGAATTTTCGTCGCTTTTCGCGTGCTGGATTTTCGTCGCTTTACACGTTCTGAAATTCCGTCACTTTTCGCGTGATGAATGTTCGTTGCTTTTCACGTCCTGAAGGTTCGTCACTTTTCGCTGAAATTTCATCGCTTTACGCAGGCTGAATTTTCGTTGCTTTTCGCGTGCTGAAATTTCGTCGCCTTTCATGTCCTGAAATTTCGTCGACTTTCACGTCCTGAAATTTCGTCGCATTATTCATCCTGATATTACGTCGGTTTTCCCGTGCTGAATTTTTGTCGATTTTTGCATGCTGAATTTTCGTCGCTTTTCGCATGCTGAAGCGAATTTTCGTCGCATTTCATGTTCTGAAATTTCGTCACTATTTGCGTGCTGAAATTTTGTCGCATTTCTTCTTCTGATATTTCGTCGCTTATCATGCCCTGAAATTTCGTCACTTTTGGCGTGCTGAATTTTTGTCGCTTTTCACGTGCTGAATTATCGTCGGTAATCGCGTTCTGAAGATTCATCACTTTTCACGTGCTGAGTTTTCATCGCTTTTCGCGTCTTGAAGTTTCGTCGCTTTTTGCATGCTGAATTTACGTCGCATTTTGCGTGATGAAATTTCGTCGCCTTTCATGTCCTGAAATTTCGTCACCTTTCATGTCCTGAAATTTCGTCGGTTTATTCGTCCTGATATTACGTCGCTTTTTGCGTGCTGAATTTTTGTCGATTTTTGCATGCTGAATTTTCATCGCTTTTCGCATGCTAAATTTTCGTCACTTTTCACGTTCTGAAATGTAGTCACTTTTCCCGTGCGGAATTTCTGTGACTTTTCGCGTCCTGGTTTGTTGATTTTCGCGTGCTGAATTTCCGTCGCTTTTCGCGTGCTGACTTTTCGTCGCTTTTCGTGTGCTGAAATTTCGCCGCTTTTCACGTTTTTAAATTTTGTTGCTTCATGCGTCCTGATGTTTCATCGCTTTATATGTCCTGATGTTTCGTCGCTTTTCACATGCTGAATTTTCGTTGCTTTATTTGTGCTGAAATTTCGGCGCTTTTCGACTGCTGAAATGTCGTCGCTTTTCATGTTCTGATATTTCGTCGCTTTATGCGTCTTTTAATTTCGTCACTTTTCGCATGCTGAATTTTCGTCGTTTTTTGTCGTGCTGAATTTTCGTCGCTTTTCACGTCCTGAAGGATCGTCGCTTTTTGCGCGTTGAAATTTTGTCACTTTTCGTGTGATGAATTTTCGACGCTTTTTTTTTTTTTTTTTTTTTTAATTTTATTTTTTAGAAGTACGGTAGATTACAGTAATGTACAACACGTATATATTAATACATTTTTTGTACCGCTTCATTTTTTTAAACTTTAAGAAAGAAAAAGAAAGAAGTAAGAAAAGTGAAGAAAGTGCGCAAAGGTTGTGAAGTGCAAAAGAGTGTTGGGAAAAGAAAGCCCCTTAGAGAAGAGGTTAGAGAAGGAAGTAAAGTTAGAAAATAGACCCTAGAAAAAAAAAAGAGAAAGAAAGAAGGAACAATCGCTCTATTATAACTCTTATACTATACTTCATAGAGAAGGAACTACCAACCAAGTCTGTTTTTATTTTACCTCCCATTACCAGGTCCAGATACCTTTTATTTATTTATTTGTTTTTCTAAATTACTATTGCACCTCATGCTTGTAATAGGTCCAAAAACGCAGACCACGTCTTTTGAAATTGATCTACTTTACCTACTAGGAGGAATCTCATCTCTTCCAGATGTAATGTTTCCAACATATTTGATGTCCACATTTTTATTGTTGGTGTGGGCGCATTTTTCCAGAATTTAAGTATAAGCTTTTTTCCCATTATTAGCCCATAATTGAGTAAATTCTTCTGATACACGTTTAATTCAGGGATACCTTCCGATATTCCAAAAATAATCCATTCTGGTTTTGGTACCAGTTTTATTTTGATTAATTTTGAAAAAATATCAAATATTTCAAACCAGAATTTTTGGATTTTTGTACAAAAAACAAAAGAATGTGCTATGGTAGCTTCTTGACATATACATTTATCACAGATTGATGAGACGTTAGGAAAGATTTTATTTAGTTTGGTTTTTGAATAATATAATCTATGTAATGTTTTAAATTGGATAAGCGTATGTCGTACGTTGATCGAGCATTTATGCACCTGTAATAAATGATTATCCCAGCTTTCTTTTGAAATTTTTATACCTAGATCTTGTTCCCAATCTCTTCTAATTCCATCTGTTGTGGGTATTTCTATATTTAAGATGATATTATATAAGTATGATATTAAATTAACTGATTCCGCCTTTGTCTTCATTGCTTCATCTAGTAAGTCGGAAGGCATATTATAATAATCTTTTGTGTGTGATTTCAAATAGTCACAGATTTGTATATATTTAAAATATTGATTATTTTTCAAATTATATTTCAGTTGTAGTTGTTGGAATGATAGTAATTTTTCTAATTCATACAGATCTTCGAGCGTTTTAATTCCCATTCTTTCCCATTGTATAAATGCTTTATCTATGATTGAAGGTTTAAACGATGGGTTATTGACTATTGGTATTAAGAGAGATAGGTTTCTTAATTTTAGATTCTGTTTTATTTGCTTCCATGTTCTAATAGTGCTATATATAATTGGATTTTTATTATAATTTTTATTATTCAAATTTATTGGAGAGAGAATAATCGCTCCTATATTATTCGGGGAGCAATCCCCTTTTTCCATTATAATCCAGTCCACCTGCTGGGCAGAATTGTCCAGCAGGTGAATCATATTTTTAATATTTACTGCCCAGTTATAATACATAAAGTTAGGGAGCGCTAGACCCCCCAACTCTTTTCGTTTGTTAAGGTGTGTTCTTTGTATTCTGTGGGATTTGTAATCCCATATAAAATTTGTAATGTCTGAGTCCAGTTTTTTGAAAAACTTTTTTGGGAGATATATAGGTATTGATTGAAATAGGTAAAGGATTTGTGGTAAGAAAATCATTTTTGGTGTGCTGAATTTTTGTCGCTTTTCGCGTGCTGAATTTTTGTCACTTTTATCGTGCTGAATTATCGTCGCTTTTAGTGTCCTGAAGGTTTGTCACTTTTCACGTGTTGAATTTTCATCGCTTTTCACAGCCTGAATTTTTGTCACTTTTTGCATGCTGAATTTTTGTCGCTTTTTGTATGCTGAATTTTTGTCGCTTTTTGCGTGCTTCATTTTCTTCCCTTTTCACGTTCTGAAATTTAGTCACTTATCTCGTGTGGAATTTCTGTCGCTTTTCACGTGCTGAAGGATCGTCGCTTTTCACGTCCTGAAGGATCGTCGCTTTTCACATGCTGAATTTTCGTCGCTTTTTGTGTGCTGAAATTTCGGCGCTTTTCGACTGCTGAAATGTCGTCGCTTTTCATGTTCTGATAATTCGTCGCTTTATGCATCCTTTAATTTCATCACTTTTCGCATGCTGAATTTTCGTTGCTTTTTGTGTGCTGAAATTTCGGCGCTTTTCGTGTGCTAATATTTCGTCGCTTTTCATGTCCTGAAATTTCATCACTTTTCGCATGATGAATTTTCGTCGCTTTTCACGTACTGAAGGATCGTCGCTTTTTGCGCGCTGAAATTTCGTCGCTTTTCCCGTGGTGAATTTTCATCGCTTTTAGTATGCTGAAATTTCGTCGCTTTTCACGTCCTGAAATGTCATCACTTTTCGCGTGCTGAATTTTCGTCGCTTTTTGCGTCCTGAAATTTCATCACTTTTGGCGTGATGAATTTTTGTCGCTTTCCGCGTGCTGAATTTTTTTCACTTTCCTCGTGCTGAATTATCGTCGCTTTTCGTGTCCTGAAGGATCATCACTTTTCACGTGTTGAATTGTCATTGCTTTTCTCTGGCTGAATTTTTGTCGCTTTTCGCATGCTGAAATTTCGTCGCCTTTCATGTCCTGAAATTTCGTCGCGTATTACGTCCTGAAATTTCGTTGCCTTATTCGTCCTGATATTACATCGCGTTTCGCGTGCTGAAATTTTGTCGCTTTTTGTATGCTGAATTTTCGTCGCTTTTTGCGTGCTTCATTTTCTTCACTTTTCACGTTCTGAAATTTAATCACTTATCTCGTGTGGAATTTCCGTGGCTTTTCACGTCCTGAAGGTTTGTCATTTTTCACGTGCTGAATTTTGCGCCACTTTTCATGTTCTGAAATTTCGTCGCTTTATGCGTGCTGAATTTTTATCACTTTATGCGTGCTGAATTTTCGTTGGTTTTAACGTCCTGAAGGTTCCTCTCTTTTCGCGTGCTGAATTTTCATCGTTTTCGCAGGCTGAATTTTAATCGCATTTCGTATGCTGAAATTTCGCCGCTTTTCACGTTTTGAAAATTTCGTTGCTTTATGCGTCCTGATGTTTGATCCCTTTATGCGTCATGAAATTTCGTTGATTTTCATGTTCTGAAATTTCGTCGCTTTATGTCCTGTAATTTCATCACTTTTCGCATGCTGAATTTTCGTCGCTTTTCGAGTGCTGAAATTTCGTCGCCTTTCACGTCCTGAAATTTCGTCGCCTTTCACGTCCTGAAATTTCGTCGGTTTATTCGACCTGATATTACGTTGCTTTTCACGTGCTGTATTTTTGTCGCTTTCTGCATGCTGAATTTTCATTGCTTTACGCGTGCAAAATTTTTGTCACTTTTCACGTTGTGAAATTTTGTCACTTTTCGCGTGCGGAATTTCCGTCATCTTTCGCGTCCTGAAGGTTTGTCGCTTTTCATGTGCTGAATTTTTGTCACTTTACGCATGCTGAAATTTCGCCACTTTTTGTGTGCTGAAATTTCGCCGCTTTTCACGTTGTGAAATTTCGTCGCTTTATGCGTCCTGATGTTTCAGCGCTTTCCGCATGCTGAATTTTCGTCACTTTATGTGTGCTGAAATTTCTGCGCTTTTCCTATGCTGATATTTCGTCGCTTTTCACGTCCTGAAATTTCGTCACTTTTGGCGTGCTGTATTTTCATCACTTTTCATGTCCTGAAGGATCGTCGCTTTTCACGTGCTGAAATTTCGTTGCTTTTCGCATGATGAATTTTCGTCGCTTTTCGCGTGCTTAATTTTCGTCACTTTTCACGTGCTGAATTATCGTCGCTTTTCGTGTCCTGAAGGTTCATCACTTTTTATGTGCTGAATTTTCATCGCTTTTCACAAGCTGAATTTTCGGCGCTTTTTGCGTGCAGAAATTTCTGTGCCTTTCATGTCCTGAAATATCGTCACCTTTCACGTCCTGAGATTTCGTAGCCTTTCACGTCCTGAAATTTCGTCACTTTTGGCGTGCTGTATTTTCATCGCTTTTCATGTCCTGAAGGATCGTCGCTTTTCGCGTGCTGAAATTTCGTTGCTTTTCGCATGATGAATTTTCGTCGCTTTTAGTATGCTGAATTGTTGTCGCTTTTCGCGTGCTTAATTTTCATCACTTTTCATGTGCTGAATTATCGGCGCTTTTCGTGTCCTGAAGGTTCGTCACTTTTTATGTGCTGAATTTTCATCGCTTTTCACAGGCTGAATTTTCGGCGCTTTTTGCGTGCAGAAATTTCTTTGCCTTTCATGTCCTGAAATATCGTCACCTTTCATGTCCTGAAATTTCGTCGGTTTATTCGTCCTGATATTACGTCGCTTTTTGCGTGCTGAATTTTTGTCGATTTTTGCATGCTGAATTTTCATCGCTTTTCGCATGCTAAATTTTCGTCACTTTTCACGTTCTGAAATGTAGTCACTTTTCCCGTGTGGAATTTCTGTGACTTTTCGCGTCCTGAAGGTTTGTTGATTTTCGCGTGCTGAATTTTCGTCGCTTTTCGCATGCTGACTTTTCGTCGCTTTTCGTGTGCTGAAATTTCGCCGCTTTTCACGTTTTTAAATTTTGTTGCTTCATGCGTCCTGATGTTTCATCGCTTTATATGTCCTGATGTTTCGTCGCTTTTCACATGCTGAATTTTCGTCGCTTTATTTGTGCTGAAATTTCGGCGCTTTTCGACTGCTGAAATGTCGTCGCTTTTCATGTTCTGATATTTCGTTGCTTTATGCGTCCTTTAATTTCGTCACTTTTCGCATGCTGAATTTTCGTCGTTTTTTGTCGTGCTGAATTTTCGTCGCTTTTCACGTCCTGAAGGATCGTCGCTTTTTGCGCGCTGAAATTTCGTCACTTTTCGTGTGATGAATTTTCGTCGCTTTTTGCGTGGTTAATTTTCATCGCTTTTCATGTTCTGAAATTCCGTCACTTTTTGTGTGCTGAATTTTCGTCGCTTTTCGTGTGCTGATATTTTGTCGCTTTTCACGTCCTGAAATTTCATCACTTTTGGCGTGCTGAATTTTTGTCGCTTTTTGCGTGCTGAATTTTTGTCACTTTTCTCGTGCTGAATTATCGTCGCTTTTCGTGTCCTGAAGGTTTGTCACTTTTCACGTGTTGAATTTTCATCGCTTTTCACAGGCTGAATTTTTGTCACTTTTCGCATGCTGAATTTTTGTCGCTTTTTGTATGCTGAATTTTTGTCGCTTTTTGCGTGCTTCATTTTCTTCCCTTTTCACGTTCTGAAATTTAGTCACTTATCTCGTGTGGAATTTCCGTCGCTTTTCACGTGCTGAAGGATCGTCGCTTTTCACGTCCTGAAGGATCGTCACTTTTCACATGCTGAATTTTCGTCGCTTTTTGTGTGCTTAAATTTCGGCGCTTTTCGACTGCTGAAATGTCGTCGCTTTTCATGTTCTGATAATTCGTCGCTTTATGCGTCCTTTAATTTCATCACTTTTCGCATGCTGAATTTTCGTTGCTTTTTGTGTGCTGAAATTTCGGCGCTTTTCGTGTGCTAATATTTCGTCGCTTTTCATGTCCTGAAATTTCATCACTTTTCGCATGATGAATTTTCGTCGCTTTTCACGTACTGAAGGATTGTCGCTTTTTGCGCGCTGAAATTTCGTCGCTTTTCCCGTGGTGAATTTTCATCGCTTTTAGTATGCTGAAATTTCGTCACTTTTCACGTCCTGAAATGTCATCACTTTTCGCGTGCTGAATTTTCGTCGCTTTTTGCGTCCTGAAATGTCATCACTTTTGGCGTGATGAATTTTTGTCGCTTTCCGCGTGCTGAATTTTTTTCACTTTCCTCGTGCTGAATTATCGTCACTTTTCGTGTCCTGAAGGATCGTCACTTTTCACGTGTTGAATTGTCATTGCTTTTCTCTGGCTGAATTTTTGTCGCTTTTCGCATGCTGAAATTTCGTCGCCTTTCATGTCCAAAAAATTTCGTCGCGTATTACGTCCTGAAATTTCGTTGCCTTATTCGTCCTGATATTACATCGCGTTTCGCGTGCTGAAATTTTGTCGCTTTTTGTATGCTGAATTTTCGTCGCTTTTTGCGTGCTTCATTTTCTTCACTTTTCACGTTCTGAAATTTAATCACTTATCTCGTGTGGAATTTCCGTGGCTTTTCACGTCCTGAAGGTTTGTCATTTTTCACGTGCTGAATTTTGCGCCACTTTTCATGTTCTGAAATTTCGTCGCTTTATGCGTGCTGAATTTTTATCACTTTATGCGTGCTGAATTTTCGTTGGTTTTAATGTCCTGAAGGTTCCTCTCTTTTCGCGTGCTGAATTTTCATCGTTTTCGCAGGCTGAATTTTCATCGCTTTTCGCGTGCTGAATTTTCGTCGCTTTTTGCGTGCTTAATTTTTGTCGCTTTTCATGTTCTGAAATTTCATCACTTTTTGCATGCTGAATTTTCGTCACTTTTCGTGTGCTGATATTTCGTCGCTTTTCACGTCCTGAAATTTCATCACTTTTGGCGTGATGAATTTTTGTCGCTTTCCGTGTGCTGAATTTTTTTCACTTTCCTCGTGCTGAATTATCGTCGCTTTTCGTGTCCTGAAGGATCGTCACTTTTCACGTCCTTAAATTTTGTCGCTTTATTCGTCCTGATATTTCGTCGCTTTTCGCGTGCTGAATTTTAGTTGCTTTTTGCATGCTGAATTTTCGTAGCTTTTTGTGTGCTGAAATTTCAGAGCTTTTCGTGTGCTGAAGTTTCGCCGCTTATCAGGTGCTGAAGGATCGTCGCTTTTCACGTCCTGAAGGATCGTCGCTTTTCACATGCTGAATTTTCGTGGCTTTTCGCCTGCTAAATTTCGTCACTTTTTGCGTGCTGAAATTTTGTCGCATTCCTTATTCTGATATTTCTTCGCTGTTCACGTCCTGAAATTTCGTCACTTTTGGCATGCAGAATTTTTGTCGCTTTTCACGTGCTGAATTATCGTCGGTAATCGCGTCCTGAAGGTTCGTCACTTTTCCGGTGCTGACTTTTCATCGCTTTTCACGTGCTGAATTTTTGCCGCTTTACTCGTGCTGAATTTTCGTTGGTTTTAACATCCTGAACGTTCCTCTCATTTCACGTGCTGAATTTTCATCGCTTTTCGCGTCTGAAAGGTTCGTCGCTTTTTGCATGCTGAATTTTCGTCGCATTTTGCATGCTGAAATTTCGTCGGCTTTCATGTCCTGAAAATTCGTCGCCTTTCATGTCCTGAAATTTCGTCGGTTTATTCCTCCTGATATTACGTCGCTTATCGCGCGCTGAATTTTTGTCGCTTTTTGCATGCTGAATTTTCATCGCTTTTCGCGTGCTAAATTTTCGTCACTTTTCACGTTCTGAAATTTAGTCACTTTTCCCGTGCGGAATTTCCGTCACTTTTCGTGTCCTGAAGGTTTGTTGATTTTCGCATGCTGAATTTTCATCACATTACGCGTGCTGAATTTTTGTTGGTATTAACATCCTGATGGTTCCTCTCTTTTCGCGTGCTGAAATGTCGTCGCTTTTCCCATGCTGAATTTTCGTTGCTTTTTGTGTGCTGAAATTTCGGTGCTTTTCGTGTGCTGATATTTCGTCGCTTTTCACGTCCTGAAATTTCGTCACATTTGGCATGCTGAATTTTCGTCACTTTTTACGTCCTGAACGATCGTCGCTTTTCACATCCTGAAGGATCGTCGCTTTTCGCATGCTGAAATTTCGTCGCTTTTCGCAGGCTGAATTTTTGTCACTTTACACGTGCTGAAATTTCGCCACTTTTCACGTTTTGAAATTTCGTTACTTTTTGCGTCCTGATGTTTCATCGCTTTATGCGTCCTGATGTTTCGTCGCTTTTCGCGTGATGAATTTTTGTCGCTTTTTGCATGCTGAATTTTCGTCGCTTTTTGCGTTTCATTTTCATCGCTTTTCACGTGCTGAATTTTCATCGCTTTTCACAGGCTGAGTTTTCGTCACTTTTCGCATGCTGAATTTTCGTCGCTTTTCAAGTGCTGAAATTTCATCGCCTTTCACGTCCTGAAATTTCGTCGCCTTTCACGTCCTGAAATTTCGTCGGTTTATTCGACCTTATATTACGTTGGTTTTCACGTGCTGAATTTTTGTCGATTTCTGCATGCTGAATTTTCATTGCTTTACGCGTGCAAAATTTTCATCACTTTTCACTTTGTGAAATTTTCGTCACTTCACGCATGCTGAAATTTCACCACTTTTTGTGTGCTGAAATTTCGCCGCTTTTCACGTTGTGAAATTTCGTCGCTTTATGCGTCCTGATGTTTCATCGCTTTCCGCATGCTGAATTTTCGTCGCTTTATGTGTGCTGAAATTTCTGCGATTTTCCTATGCTGATATTTCGTCGCTTTTCACGTCCTGAAATTTCGTCACTTTTGGCGTGCTGTATTTTCATCACTTTTCATGTCCTGAAGGATCGTCGCTTTTCGCGTGCTGAAATTTCGTTGCTTTTCGCATGATGAATTTTCGTTGCTTTTAGTATGCTGAATTTTTGTCGCTTTTCGCGTATTTAATTTTCGTCACTTTTCACGTGCTGAATTATCGTCGCTTTTCGTGTCCTGAAGGTTCGCACTTTTTATGTGCTGAATTTTCATCGCTTTTCACAGGCTGAATTTTCGGCGCTTTTTGCGTGCAGAAATTTCTTTGCCTTTCATGGCCTGAAATATCGTCACCTTTCACGTCCTGAGATTTCGTAGCCTTTCACGTCCTGAAATTTCGTCGCTTTATTCGTCCTAATATTACGTCGCTTTTCGCGTGCTGAATTTTTGTCGCTTTTTGCATGCTGAATTTTCGTTACTGTTTGCGTGCTTCATTTTCATCGCTTTTCGCTTCTTGAAGGTTCGTCGCTTTTCGCATGCTGAATTTTCGTCGCCTTTCATGTCCTGAAATTTCGTCGCCTTTCACGTCCTGCAATTTCGTCACTTTATTCGTCCTGATATTACGTCGCTTTTCGCGTGCTGAATTTTTTTTGCTTTTTGCATGCTGAATTTTCATCGCTATTTGCGTGCTAAATTTTCGTCACTTTTCACGTTCCAAAATTTAGTCACTTTTTGCGTGCGCAATTTCCGTCACTTTTCGCATTTAGCTGAATTTTTGGCACTTTACGCCTGCTGAATTTTCGTTGGTTTTAATGTCCTGAAGGCACCTCTCTTTTCGCGTGGTGAATTTTCGTCGCTTTTCGCATGATGAATTTTCGTCGCTTTTCGTGTGCTGAAATTTCGCCGCTTTTCACGATCTGAAATTTCGTCGCTGTATGCGTCCTGTAATTTAGTCGCGTTGCGCATGCTAAATTGTAATCGCGTTTTGTGTGCTGAAATTTCGTCGCTATTCGCATGCTGAATTTTCGTCGCTTTTCGCATGCTTAATTTTCGTCGCCTTTCATGTTCTGAAAATTCGCCACTTTTTGTGTGCTGAATTTTTGTCGCTTTTCGTGTGCTGATATTTCGTTGCTTTTCACGTCTTGAAATTTCGTCACTTTTGGCGTGCTGAATTTTAGTCACTTTCCACGTGTGGAATTTCCGTCGCTTTTCATGTTCTGAAATTTCGTCGCTTTATGCGTCCTGATGTTTCATCGCTTTATGTGTCCTGATGTTTCGTCGCTTTTTGCGTGCTGAATTTTCGTCACTTTACGCCTTCAGAATTTCCATTGGTTTTAACATCCTGAATGTTCCTCTCTTTTCACGTGCTGAATTTTCATTGATTTTCATATGCTGAATTTTCATCGCTTTTTGTGTGCTGAAATTTCTCCGCTTTTCGCTACCTGAAATTTCGTCGATTTATGCGTCCTGCATGCTGAATTTTCGTCGCTTTTTGTGTGCTGAAATTTCGGCGGTTTTCGTGTGCTGATATTTTGTCGCTTTTCAAGTTCTGAAATTTCGTTGCTTTATGCGTCCTGTAATTTCGTCGCGTTTCGCATGCTGAATTTTAGTCGCTTTTTGTGTGCTGAAATTTCTGCGCTTTTCGTGTTCTGAATTTTAGTCACTTTTCACGTGCTGAATTTTCGTCACTTTTCGCATGCTAAATTTTCGTCGCTTTTCACATCCTGAAATTTCGTCACTTTTGGCACGGTGAATTTTCGTCACCTTTCAAATGCTGAATTATCGTCGCTTTTCGCGTCCTGAAGGTTCGTCACTTTTCACGTGCAGAAATTTCGTCGCCTTTCATGTCCTGAAATTTTGTCGCCTTTCACATCCTGAAATTTCGTCGCATTATACGTCCTAATATACCGTCGCTTTTCGTGTCCTGGTTTGTCGCTTTTCGCGTGCTGAATTTTCGTCACTTTACGCGTGCTGAATATTCGTTGGTTTTAACGTCGTGAAGGTTCCTCTCTTTTCGCGTGCTGAATTTTTGTCGCTTTTCACATGCTGAATTTTCGTCACATTTCCTGCGCTGAAATTTCGCCGCTTTTCACGTTCTGAAATTTCGTCGCTTTATTCGTCCTGATGTTACGTCGCTTTTGGCGTGCTGCATTTTTGTTGCTTTTTGCGGACTGAATTTTCATCGATTTTCGTGTGCAAAATTTTCGTCACTTTTCACATTGCGAAATTTAGTCACTTTTCGTGTGCGGAATTTCCATCGCTTTTCGCGACTTGAAGTTTTGTTGCTGAATTTTCTTCACTTTACGCCTTCTGAATTTTGGTTGGTTTTAAAGTCCTGAAGGTTCCTCTCTTTTCCCATACTGAATTTTCGTTGCTTTTCATATGCTGAATTTTTATCGCTTTTTGTATGCTGAAATTTCGCCACTTTTCACGTTTTGACATTTCGTCATTTTATGCGTCGATTTTTTTGTTCTGAAATTTCGTTGCTTTATGCATCGTGATGTTTCGTCGCTTTTTGCATCCTGAATTTTCGTCGCTTTTTGTGTGCTGAAATATCGGCACTTTTCGCATGCTGAAATTTCGTCGCTTTGCGCATGATGAATATTCCTCACTTTTCGCGTGCTGAATTTTCGTTGATTTTCGCGTGCTGAATTTTTGTTGCTTTTCGCATGCTGATTTTTCGTCGCTTTTCGCATGCTGAAATTTCGTTACTTTTCACGTGCTGAATTTACATCGCTTTTCGCGTCCTGAAGGTTCATCACTTTTGTTGTGCTGAATTTTCCTCGCTTTTCGCATGCTGAATTTTCGTCGCTATTCGCGTCCTGAATGTTCGTCGCTTTTCGCCTGCTGAATTTCGTCACTTTTCGCGGCTGAATTTTCGTCGCATTTCATGTGCTGAAAGTGTGTCGCATTTCACATGCTGAAATTTTTGTCACTTTATGTGTCCCGATGTTTTGTTCCTTTTCGCATCCTGAATTTACGTCGCTTTTCGCATGCTTCATTTTCATCACTTTTCGCATACTGAATGTTCGTCGCTTTTAGCATGCACAATTTTCATCGCTTTTCCCCGTGCTTCATTTTCATCACTTTTCGCATCCTGAAGGATCGTCGCTTTGCGCATGATGAAGTTTCGTCCCTTTTCGCGTCCTGAATTTACGTCGCTTTTCATGTGCTGAATTATCGTCGCTGTTCGCCTGCTGAATTTCGTCACTTTTCGTGGCTGAATTTTCGTCGCTTGTCTCGTTCTGAAATTTCGTCTTTTCGCGGGCTGAATTTTCGTCGCTTTTCATGTCCTGAAGGTTCTTCACTTTTCGCGTGCTGAATTTTTATCGCTTTTCACATACTTAATTTTCATCGCTTTTTGCATGCTGAAATTTCGCTGCATTTCATGTTCTGAAATTTCGTCGCCTTTCACTTCCTCAGATTTTGTCGCTTTTCACGTCCTGAAATTTCATCGCTTTATTCGTCCTGATATTGTCACTTTTCGTGTGCTGAATTTGTGTCGCTTTTTGCATGCTGTTTTTCGTCACTGTTTGCGTGCTTCATTTTAATCGCTTTTCGCTTTTTGAAGGTTTGTCGCTTTTCGCATGCTGAATTTTCGTCACTTTTCGCGTGCTGAAATTTCGTCACCTTTCATGTCCTGAAATCTCGTCGCCTTTCAGGTCCTGAAATTTCCTCGCTTTTCACGTTCTGAAATTTCGTCGCTTTATTCGTCCTGATGTTACGTCGCTTTTGGCGTGCTGCATTTTTGTTGCTTTTTGCATACTGAATTTTCATCGCTTTTCGTGTGCAAAATTTTCGCCACTTTTCACATTCCGAAATTTAGTCACTTTTCGTGTGCGGAATTTCCATCGCTTTTCGCGTCCTGAAGTTTTGTTGCTTTTCGCGTGCTGAATTTTTGTCACTTTACGCCTTCTGAATTTTGGTTGGTTTTAACGTCCTGAAGGTTCCTCTCTTTTCCCAAGCTGAATTTTCGTTGCTTTTCATATGCTGAATTTTTGTCGCTTTTCTTGTGCTGAAATTTCGCCACTTTTCACGTTCGTGTGCTGAAATTTCGTCGTTTTATGCGTCGCTTTTCTTGTTCTGAAATTTCGTTGCTTTATGCATCCTGATGTTTCGGCGCTTTTCGCATCCTGAATTTTGGTCGCTGTTTGTGTGCTCAAATATCGGCACTTTTCGCATGCTGAAATTTCGTTGATTTTCGCGTGCTGAATTTTTGTCGCTTTTCGCATGCTGATTTTTCGTCGCTTTTTGCGTGCTGAAATGTTGTTACTTTTCGCGTGCTGAATTTACATCGCTTTTTGCGTCCTGAAGGTTCATCACTTTTGTTGCGCTGAATTTTCATCGCTTTTCACATGCTGAATTTCGTCACTATTCGCGGCTGAATTTTCGTCGCTTTTCATGTGCTGAAATTTTTTGCTTTTCGCGTCCTGAATTTACGTCGCTTTTTGTATGCTGAATTTTCATCGCTTTTTGTGTGCTGTATTTTTGTAGCTTTTCGCATGCTGAATTTTCATCGCTTTTCGCATGCTTCATTTTCATCACTTTTCGCATACTGAAGGTTCGTCGCTTTTAGCATGCTAAATTTTCGTTGCTTTTCCCCGTGCTTCATTTTCATCACTTTTCGCGTCCTGAAAGATCGTCGCTTTTCGCATGCTGGTTTCGTCCCTTTACGCGTCGCTTTTCATGTGCTGAATTATCGTTGCTTTTCGCCTGCTGAATTTCGTCACCTTTCGTGGCTGAATTTTCGTCGCTTGCCTCGTTCTGAAATTTCGTCACTTTTCGCGTGCTGAATGTTTGTCGCTTTTCGCTTCCTGAAGGTTCATCATTTTTCATGTGCTGAATTTTCATCGCTTTTCGCAGGTGAATTTTCATCGCTTTTCGTGTGCAAAATTTTTGTCACTTTTAACATTCCGAAATTTAGTCACTTTTCGTGTGCGGAATTTCCATCGCTTTTCGCGTCCTGAAGTTTTGTTGCTTTTCGCGTGCTGAATTTTCGTCACTTTACGCCTTCTGAATTTTGGTTGGTTTTAACGTCCTGAAGGTTCCTCTCTTTTCCCATGCTGAATTTTCGTTGCTTTTCATATGCTGAATTTTTGTCGCTTATCATGTGCTGAAATTTCGCCGCTTTTCACGTTCTGAAATTTCGTTGTTTTGTGCGTCGCTTTTCTTGTTCTGAAATTTCGTTGCTTTATGCATCCTGATGTTTCGTTGCTTTTTGCATCCTGAATTTTCTTCGCTTTTTTTTTTTTTTTTTTATTTTTTTTATTTTTATTTATTAGAAGTACATTACATTACAACCACATACATTAATACTCGTCATTTATATCTTCTTACAATTAATGTACTCCCTTTATTTATGTTTTTACACTAGAGAAAGAAAAGATTGAAAGAGAGAAGAAAGTGAAGGAAAAAGTGCAAGTGTAGAAAAGTGTAGAAAATGTAACAACAAAAAAGGACGAAGACCCTATAAGAGCGAAATTAAAAACAAAAAGAAAAAGAGTTAAGAAATAGGCCCTAAGAAAAGAAAAGAGAAAGAGAAAAAAAGAGAAACAAATGTTTTTTTTTGTGGTTTTTTTTTGAGCATCACGTAAATAGGACATACCAACTCTTCAACTATCATCCCCCCTTACCCGACCTCAATTTTTTATTTTTTTAAAGTACTTTTGCACCCTATGTTTGTAATAATTCTATAAATGCAGACCACGTCAGGTGGAAGTGATCTGGTTTACCTGCTAGGAGGAGTCTTATCTCTTCAAGGTGTAATGTTTCAAACATATTTGAAATCCACATATTTATAGTTGGTATTGGAGCCTTCTTCCAAAATTTTAGAATTAGCTTTTTTCCAGTTATTAACCCATAATCCATTAATTTCTTTTGAAACACATTTAGTTCTGGATCATCTTCCGTTATTCCGAAGATAATCCATTCTGCTTTGGGTATCAGTCTTGTTTTAAATAAATTTTCGTCGCTTGTCTCGTTCTGAAATTTCGTCTTTTCGCGGGCTGAATTTTCGTCGCTTTTCATGTCCTGAAGGTTCTTCACTTTTCGCGTGCTGAATTTTTATCGCTTTTCACATACTTAATTTTCATCGCTTTTTGCATGCTGAAATTTCGCTGCATTTCATGTTCTGAAATTTCGTCGCCTTTCACTTCCTCAGATTTTGTCGCTTTTCACGTCCTGAAATTTCATCGCTTTATTCGTCCTGATATTGTCACTTTTCGTGTGCTGAATTTGTGTCGCTTTTTGCATGCTGTTTTTCGTCACTGTTTGCGTGCTTCATTTTAATCGCTTTTCGCTTTTTGAAGGTTTGTCGCTTTTCGCATGCTGAATTTTCGTCACTTTTCGCGTGCTGAAATTTCGTCACCTTTCATGTCCTGAAATCTCGTCGCCTTTCAGGTCCTGAAATTTCCTCGCTTTTCACGTTCTGAAATTTCGTCGCTTTATTCGTCCTGATGTTACGTCGCTTTTGGCGTGCTGCATTTTTGTTGCTTTTTGCATACTGAATTTTCATCGCTTTTCGTGTGCAAAATTTTCGCCACTTTTCACATTCCGAAATTTAGTCACTTTTCGTGTGCGGAATTTCCATCGCTTTTCGCGTCCTGAAGTTTTGTTGCTTTTCGCGTGCTGAATTTTTGTCACTTTACGCCTTCTGAATTTTGGTTGGTTTTAACGTCCTGAAGGTTCCTCTCTTTTCCCAAGCTGAATTTTCGTTGCTTTTCATATGCTGAATTTTTGTCGCTTTTCGTGTGCTGAAATTTCGCCACTTTTCACGTTCGTGTGCTGAAATTTCGTTGTTTTATGCGTCGCTTTTCTTGTTCTGAAATTTCGTTGCTTTATGCATCCTGATGTTTCGGCGCTTTTCGCATCCTGAATTTTGGTCGCTGTTTGTGTGCTCAAATATCGGCACTTTTCGCATGCTGAAATTTCGTTGATTTTCGCGTGCTGAATTTTTGTCGCTTTTCGCATGCTGATTTTTCGTCGCTTTTTGCGTGCTGAAATGTTGTTACTTTTCACGTGCTGAATTTACATCGCTTTTTGCGTCCTGAAGGTTCATCACTTTTGTTGCGCTGAATTTTCATCGCTTTTCACATGCTGAATTTCGTCACTATTCGCGGCTGAATTTTCGTCGCTTTTCATGTGCTGAAATTTTTTGCTTTTCGCGTCCTGAATTTACGTCGCTTTTTGTATGCTGAATTTTCATCGCTTTTTGTGTGCTGTATTTTTGTAGCTTTTCGCATGCTGAATTTTCATCGCTTTTCGCATGCTTCATTTTCATCACTTTTCGCATACTGAAGGTTCGTCGCTTTTAGCATGCTAAATTTTCGTTGCTTTTCCCCGTGCTTCATTTTCATCACTTTTCGCGTCCTGAAAGATCGTCGCTTTTCGCATGCTGGTTTCGTCCCTTTACGCGTCGCTTTTCATGTGCTGAATTATCGTTGCTTTTCGCCTGCTGAATTTCGTCACCTTTCGTGGCTGAATTTTCGTCGCTTGCCTCGTTCTGAAATTTCGTCACTTTTCGCGTGCTGAATGTTTGTCGCTTTTCGCTTCCTGAAGGTTCATCATTTTTCATGTGCTGAATTTTCATCGCTTTTCGCAGGTGAATTTTCATCGCTTTTCGTGTGCAAAATTTTTGTCACTTTTAACATTCCGAAATTTAGTCACTTTTCGTGTGCGGAATTTCCATCGCTTTTCGCGTCCTGAAGTTTTGTTGCTTTTCGCGTGCTGAATTTTCGTCACTTTACGCCTTCTGAATTTTGGTTGGTTTTAACGTCCTGAAGGTTCCTCTCTTTTCCCATGCTGAATTTTCGTTGCTTTTCATATGCTGAATTTTTGTCGCTTATCGTGTGCTGAAATTTCGCCGCTTTTCACGTTCTGAAATTTCGTTGTTTTGTGCGTCGCTTTTCTTGTTCTGAAATTTCGTTGCTTTATGCATCCTGATGTTTCGTTGCTTTTTGCATCCTGAATTTTCTTCGCTTTTTTTTTTTTTTTTTTTTTTTAATTTTTATTTATTAGAAGTACATTACATTACAACCACATACATTAATACTCGTCATTTATATCTTCTTACAATTAATGTACTCCCTTTATTTATGTTTTTACACTAGAGAAAGAAAAGATTGAAAGAGAGAAGAAAGTGAAGGAAAAAGTGCAAGTGTAGAAAAGTGTAGAAAATGTAACAACAAAAAAGGACGAAGACCCTATAAGAGCGAAATTAAAAACAAAAAGAAAAAGAGTTAAGAAATAGGCCCTAAGAAAAGAAAAGAGAAAGAGAAAAAAAGAGAAACAAATGTTTTTTTTTGTGGTTTTTTTTTGAGCATCACGTAAATAGGACATACCAACTCTTCAACTATCATCCCCCCTTACCCGACCTCAATTTTTTATTTTTTTAAAGTACTTTTGCACCCTATGTTTGTAATAATTCTATAAATGCAGACCACGTCAGGTGGAAGTGATCTGGTTTACCTGCTAGGAGGAGTCTTATCTCTTCAAGGTGTAATGTTTCAAACATATTTGAAATCCACATATTTATAGTTGGTATTGGAGCCTTCTTCCAAAATTTTAGAATTAGCTTTTTTCCAGTTATTAACCCATAATCCATTAATTTCTTTTGAAACACATTTAGTTCTGGATCATCTTCCGTTATTCCGAAGATAATCCATTCTGCTTTGGGTATCAGTCTTGTTTTAAATAACTTTGTAAAGATTTCAAAAATTTCATTCCAAAATTTTTGAATTTTTGTACAGAAGACAAATGAGTGCGCTATAGTTGCTTCTTGGGATTGACATTTATCACAAATAGATGATACATTTGGGAAGATTTTATGAATTTTAGTTTTCGAATAATATAATCTATGTAAAATTTTAAATTGTATTAAAGTGTGTCTTACATTAATCGAGCATTTATGCACTTTTAATAAGTATTCATTCCAACTTTCCTTTGAAATTTTAATAGCTAACTCTTGTTCCCAGTCTCTTCTGATACCCTCCGTAGATGGTATTTGTGCATTTAAGATAATATTGTACAAATATGATATTAAGTTTGCTGATTCCGCTTTTATCTGCATTGCCTCGTCCAGTACATCTGCTGGGTTATTATGATGATCTTTTGTATATTTTTTCAAATAGTCGCATATTTGAAAGTATTTAAAATATTGATTATTTCCGAGTTTATATTTTATTTGTAATTGTTGAAATGAAAGTAATTTTCCAGTTTCATACAAGTCACCAAGCGTTTTAATTCCTAGTCTATCCCATTGTGTATAAGCTTTATCTATAATAGAAGGACTAAACGAAGGGTTATTGACTATAGTTAATAAAAGTGATAAGTTTCTTAATTTTAAATTTTGTTTTATTTGTTTCCAAATACGGATTGTACTATGAATAATTGGGTTCTTATTATAGTTTATGTTATTCAATTTCATTGGAGAGAGGAGGATCGCTCCAATGTTTCTAGAGGAGCAATCCTCTTTCTCCATTACAATCCAGTGTACTTGCTGGGCGGAGTTATCCATCAGTTGAATCATGTTTTTAATATTTACTGACCAATAATAATACATAAAATTAGGTAGTGCTAGACCCCCCAATACTTTAGATTTATTCAGATGGGTTTTTTGTATTCTATGTGATTTATAGTCCCATATAAAATTAGTGATATCTGAGTCGAGTTTTTTAAAAAACTTCTTAGGTAAGTATATAGGAATTGATTGAAATAGGTATAAAATTTGTGGTAAAAAGATCATCTTTATTGCGTTTATTCGGCCTATTAAAGACATCGGGAGCGTTTTCCAGAATTTAATTAATGTATTCAGTTTATTAAGTAGGGGGTCAAAATTTGCCCTGAACATACCTTGATATGCTCTGGTAATTTCGATTCCCAAATATTTAAATTTTTCTGTAGCTATTTTAAAAGGGAATTTTAAAAGATGTGTTGAATCTTTCGGTTTTATTGACATAATTTCACTTTTATTCCAATTTATTCTATATCCAGAAAAAGATCCGAAGTCTTCAATTAAATTTAATATATTTGGTATAGTGATTTGAGGTTTTGTAATATACAATAATATATCATCCGCGTATAAAGATATTTTATTATATGAGTCTTTAGTATTATATCCATGAATATCAGGGTGTATTCTAATTATTTCTGCTAGCGGTTCAATAATGAGAGCAAACAGCTGTGGTGATAATGAGCATCCTTGTCTATTTCCCCTTGATAGTTGAAATTTCGAGGATAATATGTTATTAGTAAGTATTCTAGCTGTAGGTTTGTTATATAGTAACTTAATCCATAAAATAAAATTCTCTTCCAGTTGAAATTTTTGTAATACTTTATCCATATAATTCCATTCTACTTGATCAAATGCTTTTTCAGCATCCAGCGAAATAATTGATAATTCTTGATCTTCAGATTTGTGTGAGTGCATTATGTTGAGTAGACGTCTCATATTATTAGAAGAGTATCTCTTAGGGATAAACCCTGTCTGATCTGGGTTTATTAATTTACTAATGTATTTACTTAATCTTCTGGCTAATGTTTTCGCTAATATTTTTTGATCTGTGTTTAACAATGCTATAGCTCTATATGAGCCAGGTTCTTCTAAATCTTTATTTTTCTTAGGTATTAATGTAATCGTTGATTCCGCTAATGTATCAGGCAGTATTCGTTTTTTAAAAGCGTATTGGTATATTTTTTGTAATCTTGGTATTATTTTATCATAAAAGCTTTTATAAAATTCATTAGTAAATCCATCAGGGCCTGGTGTTTTTCCATTTTTTAGTGAGTTTATTGTATCTTCTAATTCCTTAATTGAGATTTGTGCACCCAGTTCCTCTTGTTCCTTCAGCTCTAACTTTGGAAGATTACAGGTATCCAAGAACTTTGTGATATTATTGGAATCAATTATCGTTTTAGATGTATACAAATTCTCGTAAAATTGCGCAAATCTTTTATTAATATCCTTCGGTGTTGTTAATAATTCCCCTTTATCTGATTTGATCTTTGGTATAGTATGTTCCTTTTCTCGTTTTTTTAGCTGGCGAGCCAAAAGTTTATGCGGTTTATCCCCAAATTCAAAGTGCTCTTGTTTTGTAATTTGAAAAAGTCTTATAAGTTTGGCAGATAATAATTTATTTAATTTAAATTTTAAAATTATTATTTTATTATGTTTATCTATTGATGGATCTTTAGCATTATCTATATCCATTTGTCTAATAAGTTCTTCTAACTGTCTTTGTTCATTCTTATTCTTTTTATTTTGAAAAGCTTGATATGAAATTATAATACCCCTAATGTATGCTTTAAAAGATTCCCAAAGTAAAGTAGGCGATATATCTGAAGTATCATTTGTTTGAAAAAAGACCTCCATTTGTTCTTTTAAATATATACTCGCTTGTGGATCTTTTAAAATTTGAGAGTTAAATCTCCAGAATGAATTATTCTTAGACAATCCTTCCAGTTTTAAAAAGAAAGTTAGTGGAGAATGGTCTGAAATTGAATTTGTATGGTATATTGCATTAGATGTTTGGGGGATTAATTTTGTATCCAGCAGAAAGTAGTCTATACGTGAGTATGTCTTATGTACCATTGAGTAAAACGAATATTCCCTGCCAGTTGGATTCACAATTCTCCAAACATCTGCTATATTAGTGTTATTTATGTAGGTATTGAGGAGTTCCCCAGTTTTCGATTTCATATTCCCTCTCTGTTTTTGACTTGATTTATCTAAGTACGGATCTAAAACACAGTTAAAGTCTCCGCCTATTATAACATTTTGATAGTTTGACTCTGCAATTATATTGAAGATTTTATTGAAAAAGTGGGGGTTATCAAAGTTAGGGGCATATATATTTACCAAAGTAAGTGGAGTGTCATGGATTTCTCCATTAACTATTAGGTATCTCCCTTCTATATCTGTTATAATATTCTTTGCTTTAAATGGTATACCTTTTCTTATGATAATTGACGTGCCTCTAGATTTTGAAGTGAATGAAGAGTGGTATGTTTGACCTATCCATTTCGCCCTCAGCCTAACTTGGTCCTGAGGTTTTAGGTGTGTTTCTTGTAGGAAGGTAATGTCAGAATTATACATTTTTAGCTGAGCTAATATCTTACCCCTTTTGATAGGTTCGTTAATACCTCTTATATTCCAACTACAAAATGAGATTCCTCCTAGGTTCTTTTGTGTGGTGTCATGCATTTTGAATAATTATAGTACCTTTGAATCTTGTGGTGCGTCCATATCCCAGGTCTTTAGGTATTGGGGGAGTTTTTGAATTATTAACTTTTGTTGGTATGTCCATATTATTCTTATCACTAAACACAAAACACAAACAAGTGATTTTATGTGATAAAAAAAAAACTAAAAAAGTGAGGCTACAGTGTCTATAGTCGGCACTGTAGAGAGTGACCCACCTGTAGGTGGGAAAAAACCTTATTTTGACTTCCATTGCGTTGTTGCTCAACTAGCTCCGCTCTCTTAGTTAATCATAACATATTAAAATATTAAAACGAGGCCTCACATTCAGATATATAATACAATTTTACCCTGATATTTCCTTATAACATATATATATATCAGAGTTTAATTATTAAACCAATATTTTTGATTTCAATAAGAATCAGCTGTTGGTTGAAGGGGTTAACGAGACGTGCTCCTGGACATAAGCCAGGAGCTCGTTTCTCATCCCCTCCTCCCGCTTATAGACAAGGTTACAATTTATTAAAAATTCATATTAGTATGTTAGTTCATTATTTTATTTGTTTTTTTTGTTAGTATTCTAATCTAACCTGCATAACTTTTAAAGTTGTTAATAGGATAAGTTCTTACAATTGGTTATAACATTTTAATCAATAAGCAATTATTTTCTAATTCATGTTCCAGCTATAAAGTTGTTTACACGTTTTGAACAGAAAATGTCCTTGCTTCAACATTCCAGAGATAACAGTGTAACTATCCCCAGACAAAACATAGCTGAGAATTATTCGGATCTGCCAAAGCTCCCTTTTAT
Organism: Malacoraja senta; assembly: GCA_038087875.1. NCBI lineage: Eukaryota > Metazoa > Chordata > Chondrichthyes > Rajiformes > Rajidae > Malacoraja > Malacoraja senta. The sequence continues at coordinate 51,409 of JAXLNO010003865.1, forward strand.
TTCTGTTTTTCAACAATCGTTTGGGCATATTTGAAAGCGTCTTCAGGCTTAACAAATGACTTTTCAAGACCATTAAAGGAAATACGCATTTTCGCGGGATAAAAAACCCCAAATCTGACCGCTTCTCTCCCTCTTAAAAGATCTTTAACCTTATCAAATTTGTTTATTTTTTGCACAATTTCATCGCTTTTTGTGTGCTGAAATATCGGCATTTTTCGCATGCTGAAATTTCGTCGATTTGCGCATGATGAATTTTGCGCGTGCTGAATTTTCGTTGATTTTCGCGTGCTGAATTTTTGTCGCTTTTCGCATGCTGATTTTTCGTCGCTTTTGGCGTGCTGAAATTTCGTTACTTTTCACATGCTGAATTTACATCGCTTTTCGCGTCCTGAAGGTTCATCACTTTTGTTGTGCTGAATTTTCATCACTTTTCGCATGCTGAATTTTCGTCGCCATTTGCGTCTGAATGTTCGTTGCTTTTCGCCTGCTGAATTTCATCACTTTTCGCAGCTGAATTTTCGTCGCTTTTCATGTGCTGAAATGTTGTCGCATTTCACGTGCTGAACTTTTCGTCGCTTTATGTGTCCCGATGTTTTGTTGCTTTTCACGTCCTGAATTTACGTAGCTTTTTGTGTGCTGAATTTTTATCGCTTTTTGCGTGCTGTATTTTTGTAGCTTTTCACATGCTGAATTTTCGTCGCTTTTCGCATGCTTCATTTTCCATCACTTTTCGCATACTGAATGTTCGTCGCTTTTAACATGTTAAATTTTCGGCGCTTTTCCCCGTGCTTCATTTTCATCACTTTTCGCGTCCTGAAGGATCGTCGCTTTTCGCATGCTGAAGTTTCGTCCCTTTTTGCGTCCTGAATTTACGTCGCTTTTCATGTGCTGAATTATCGTCGCTTTTCGCCTGCTGAATTTCGTCACTTTTCGTGGCTGAAGTTTCATCCCTTTTCTCGTTCTGAAATTTCGTCACTTTTCGCGTGCTGAATTTTCGTCACTTTTCGCTTCCTGAAGGTTCATCATTTTTCACGTGCTGAATTTTCATGGCTTTTCGCAGGCTGAATTTTCATCGCATTTCATGTGCTGAAATTTTGTCGGCTTTCACGTGCTGAAATTTTCGTCGCTTTATGTGTCCCAATGTTTTGTTGCTTTTCGCGTCCTGAATTTACGTCGCTTTTTGTGTGCTGAATTTTCATCGCTTTTTGTGTGCTGTATTTTTGTAGATTTTCGCATGCTGAATTTTCATCGCTTTTCGCCTGCTTCATTTTCATTACTTTTCGCATACTGAAGGTTCATCGCTTTTAGCATGCTAAATTTTCGTCGCTTTTCCCCGTGCTTCATTTTCATCACTTTTCGCGTCCTGAAGGATCATCGCTTTTCGCATGCTGAAGTTTTGTCCCTTTTCGCGTCCTGAATTTATGTCGCTTTTCATCTGCTGAATTTTCGTCGCTTTTCCACTGCTTCATTTTCAGCGCTTTTCGCGTCATGATGGTTCGTTGCTTTTCCCATGCAGAATTTTCGTCGATTTTCGTATGCTGAATTTTCATCACTTTACGCGTGCTGAAGTTTCGTTGCTCTTCGCATGCTGAATTTTCATCTCTTTTTCCGAGCTTCATTTTCATCGCTTTTTGCGTCCTGGTTCGTCACTTTACGCGTGCTGAATTTTCGTCGCTTTTCCAGTGCCTCATTTTCTTGCTTTTCGCGTCCTGATGGTTCGTCTCTTTTCACGTGCTGAATTTTCGTCGATTTTTGCATGATGATTCGTCACTTTTCGCGTGCTGAATTTTTGTCGATTTTCGCGTGCTGAATTTTTGTCGCTTTTTGCATGCTGACTTTTCGTCGGTTTTCGCGTGCTGAAATTTCGTTACTTTTCGCATCCTGAATTTACATCGCTTTTCGCGTCCTGAAGGTTCATCACTTTTGTTGTGCTGAATTTTCATCGCTTTTCGCATGCTGAATATTCGTCGCTATTCGCGTCCTGAATGTCCGTCGCTTTTCGCCTGCTGAATTTCGTCGCTTTTCGCGGCTGAATTTTCGTCGCTTTTCGCATACTGAATGTTCGTCGCTTTTAGCATGCTAAATTTTCGTCGCTTTTCCCCGTGCTTCATTTTCATCCCTTTTCGCGTCCTGAAGGATCGTCGCTTTTCGCATGCTGAAGTTTCGTCCCTTTCCGCGTCCTGAATTTACGTCACTTTTCATGTGCTGAATTATCGTCGCTTTTCGCCTGCTGAATTTCGTCACTTTTCGTGGCTGAATTTTCGTCGCTTGTCTCGTTCTGAAATTTCGTCACTTTTCGCGTGCTGAATTTTCGTCGCTTTTCGCTTCCTGAAGGATCATCATTTTTCACGTGCTGAATTTTCATCGCTTTTCGCAGGCTGAATTTTCATCGCTTTTCATGTGCTGAAATGCTGTCGCTTTTCACGTGCTGAAATTTTCGTCGCTTTATGTGTCCCGATGTTTTGTTGCTTTTTGCGTCCTGAATTTACGTCGCTTTTTGTGTGCTGAATTTTCATCGCTTTTTGTGTGCTGTATTTTTGTAGCTTTCCGCATGCTGAATTTTCATCGCTTTTTGCCTGCTTCATTTTCATTACTTTTCGCATACTGAAGGTTCGTCGCTGTTAGCATGCTAAATTTTCGTCGCTTTTCCCCGTGCTTCATTTTCATCACTTTTCGCGTCCTGAAGGATCGTCGCTTTTCGCATGCTGAAGTTTCGTCCCTTTTCGCATCCTGAATTTATGTCGCTTTTCATGTGCTGAATTTTCGTCGCTTTTCCCATGCAGAATTTTCGTCGATTTTCGTATGCTGAATTTTCATCAATTTCCGCGTGCTGATGTTTCGATGCTCTTCGCATGCTGAATTTTCGTCTCTTTTTCCGAGCTTCATTTTCATCGCTTTTCGCGTCCTCGTTCGTCACTTTTTGCGTGCTGAATTTTCGTCGGTTTTCCAGTGCCTCATTTTCATTGCTTTTCGCGTCCTGATGGTTCGTCTCTTTTCACGTGCTGAAGTTTCGTCCCTTTTCATGTCCTGAATTTATGTCGCTTTTCCCGTGCAGTATTTTCGTAGATTTTCGTATTCTTCATTTTCATCGCTTTTCGCATGCTGAAGTTTCGTTGCTCTTCACATGCTGAATTTTCGTCTCTTTTTCCGAGCTTTCATCGATTTTCGCGTCCTGGTTCGTCACTTTTCGCGTGCTGAATTTTCGGCGCTTCTCCAGTGCCTCATTTTCATTGCTTTTCGCGTCCTGATGGTTCGTCTCTTTTCACGTGCTGAATTTTCGTCGCTTTTCCAGTGCCTCATTTTCATTGCTTTTCGCATCCTGATGGTTCGTCTCTTTTCGCATGCTGAATTTTCGTCGATTTTCGCATGCTGAATTTTCGTGACTTTTCGCGTGCTGAATTTTTATCTCTTTTCGCGTCCTGAAGGTTCGTCGCTTTTTGCATGGTGAAGATTGGTCGCTTTTCGCGTCCTGAATTTACTTCGCTTTTCGTGCGCTGAATTTTCGTCACTTGTCATGTTCTGAAAATTTCGTCACTTTTCACATGCTGAATTTTCGTCGCTTTTCGCGTGCTGAATTTTTGTCACTTTTCCCTTGCTGAATTTTCGGCGCTTCTCCAGTGCCTCATTTTCATTGCTTTTCGCGTCCTGATTGTTCGTCTCTTTTCACGTGCTGAATTTTCGTCGCTTTTCCAGTGCCTCATTTTGATTGCTTTTCGCATCCTGATGGTTCGTCTCTTTTCGCATGCTGAATTTTCGTCGATTTTCGCATGCTGAATTTTCGTGACTTTTCGCGTGCTGAATTTTCATCGCTTTTCGTAAGCTGAATTTTCGTCGCTTTTCCCGTGCTTCATTTTCATCGCCTTTCGCGTGCTTCATTTTTATCTCTTTTCGCGTCCTGAAGGTTCGTCGCTTTTTGCATGGTGAAGATTGGTCGCTTTTCGCGTCCTGAATTTACTTCGCTTTTCGTGTGCTGAATTTTCGTCACTTGTCATGTTCTGAAAATTTCGTCACTTTTCACATGCTGAATTTCCGTCGCTTTTCGCGTGGTGAATTTTTGTCACTTTTCGCATGCTGAATTTTCGTCACTTTTCCCTTGCTGAATTTTCGGCGCTTCTCCAGTGCCTCATTTTCATTGCTTTTCGCGTCCTGATGGTTCGTCTCTTTTCACGTGCTGAATTTTCGTCGCTTTTCCAGTGCCTCATTTTCATTGCATTTCGCATCCTGATGGTTCGTCTCTTTTCGCATGCTGAATTTTCGTCGATTTTCGCATGCTGAATTTTCGTGACTGTTCGCGTGCTGAATTTTCATCGCTTTTCGTAAGCTGAATTTTCGTTGCTTTTCCCGTGCTTCATTTTCATCGCCTTTTGCGTGCTTCATTTTTATCTCTTTTCGCGTCCTGAAGGTTCGTCGCTTTTTGCATGGTGAAGATTGGTCGCTTTTCGCGTCCTGAATTTACTTCGCTTTTCGTGTGCTGAATTTTCGTCACTTGTCATGTTCTGAAAATTTCGTCACTTTTCACATGCTGAATTTCCGTCGCTTTTCACGTGCTGAATTATTGTCACTTTTCGCATGCTGAATTTTCGTCACTTTTCCCTTGCTGAATTTTCGGCGCTTCTCCAGTGCCTCATTTTCATTGCTTTTCGTGTCCTGATGGTTCGTCTCTTTTCACGTGCTTAATTTTTGTCGCTTTTCCAGTGCCTCATTTTCATTGCTTATCGCATCCTGATGGTTCGTCTCTTTTCGAATGCTGAATTTTCGTCGATTTTCGCACGCTGAATGTTCGTGACTTTTCGCGTGCTGAATTTTCATCGCTTTTCGTAAGCTGAATTTTCGTCGCTTTTCCCGTGCTTCATTTTCATCGCCTTTCGCATGCTTCATTTTTAATCTCTTTTCGCGTCCTGATTTACTTCGCATTTCGTGTGCTGAATTTTCGTCACTTGTCATGTTCTGAAAATTACGTCACTTTTCACATGCTGAATTTTCATCGCTTTTCACGTTCTGAAATTTCGTTACTTTTCGCGTGCTGAATTTACATCGCTTTTCGCATCCTGAAGGTTCATCACTTTTGTTGTGCTGAATTTTCGTCGCTATCCACGTGCAGAAATTTCTTCGCTTTTCTCATGGTTAATATTCATTGCTTTTAGTATGCAGAAATTTCATCGCCTTTCACGTCCTGAAATTTCATCACTTTTGGCATGCTAAATTTTTGTCGCTTTTCATGTGCTGAATTTTCATCACTTTGACGTGCTGAATTATCGTCGCTTTTCGTGTCCTGAAAGTTCTTCACTTTTCACGTGCTGAATTTTCATCGCTTTTCACAGGCTTAATTTTCATCGCTTTTTGCATGCTGAAATTTCGCTGCATTTCATGTTCTGAAATTTCGTCGCCTTTCACTTCCTGAGATTTTGTCGCTTTTCACGTCCTGAAATTTCATCGCTTTATTCGTCCTGATATTGTCACTTTTCGCGTGCTGAATTTGTGTCGCTTTTTGCATGCTGAATTTCGTCACTGTTTGCGTGCTTCATTTTAATCGCTTTTCGCTTCTTGAAGGTTTGTCGCTTTTCGCATGCTGAATTTTCGTCACTTTTCGCGTGCTGAAATTTCGTCACCTTTCATGTCCTGAAATCTCGTCGCCTTTCAGGTCCTGAAATTTCCTCGCCATTCACGTTCTGAAATGTCGTTGCTTTATTCGTCCTGATGTTACGTCGCTTTTGGCATGCTGCATTTTTGTTGCTTTTTTCATTCTGAGTTTTCATCGCTTTTCGTGTACAAAATTTTCGTCACTTTTCACATTCCGAAATGTAGTCACTTTTCGTGTGCGGAATTTCCATCGCTTTTCGCGTCCTGAAGTTTTGTTGCTTTTCGCGTGCTGAATTTTCGTCACTTTACGCCTTCTGAATTTTGGTTGGTTTTAATGTCCTGAAGGTTCCTCTCTTTTCCCATGCTGAATTTTCGTTGCTTTCCATATGCTGAATTTTTGTCGCTTTTCGTGTGCTGAAATTAAGCCGCTTTTCACGTTCTGAAATTTCGTCGTTTTATGCGTCGCTTTTCTTGTTCTGAAATTTCGTTGCTTTATGCATCCTGATGTTTTGGCGCTTTTTGCATCCTGAATTTTGGTCGCTTTTTGTGTGCTGAAATATCGGCACTTTTCGCATGCTGAAATTTCGTCGATTTGCGCATGATGAATATTCGTCACTTTTCGCGTGCTAAATTCTCGTTGATTTTCGCATGCTTATTTTTTGTCGCTTTTCGCGTGCTGAAATGTTGTTACTTTTCGCGTGCTGAATTTACATCTCTTTTCGCGTCCTGAAGGTTCATCACTATTGTTGCGCTGAATTTTCATCGCTTTTCACATGCGGAATTTCGTCACTTTTCACGGCTGAATTTTCGTCGCTTTTCAAGTGCTGAAATTTTGTCGCATTTCACGTGCTGAAATTTTCGCCGCTTTATGTCCCGATGTTTTATTGCTTTTCGCGTCCTGAACTTACGGCACTTTTCGCATGCTGAAATTTCGTCGATTTTTGCATGATGAATATTTGTCACTTTTCGCGTTCTGAATTTTCATCGCTTTTCGCATGCTGAATTTTCGTCGCTATTCGCGTCCTGAATGTTCGTCGCTTTTCGCCTGCTGAATTTCATCACTTTTCACGGCTGAATTTTCGTCGCTTTTCATGTGCTGAAATTTTGTTGCATTTCACGTGCTGAAATTTTCGTCGCTTTATGTGTCCCGATGTTTTGTTGCTTTTCGCGTCCTGAATTTACGTCGCTTTTTGTGTGCTGAATTTTCATCGCTTTTTGCGTGCTGTATTTTTGTAGCTTTTCACATGCTGAATTTTCGTCGCTTTTCGCATGCTGAAGTTTCGTCCCTTTTCGCGTCCTGAATTTATCTCGCTTTTCCCGTGCAGAATTTTCGTCGATTTTCGTATGCTTCATTTTCATCGCTTTTCGCGTGCTGATGTTTCATTGCTCTTCGCATGCTGAATTTTCGTCCCTTTTTCCGAGCTTTCATCGCTTTTCGCGTCCTGGTTCGTCACTTTTCGCGTGCTGAATTTTCGTCGCTTCTCCAGTGCCTCATTTTCATTGCTTTTCGCGTCCTGATGGTTCGTCTCTTTTCACGTGCTGAATTTTCGTCGCTTTTCCAGTGTCTCATTTTCATCGCTTTTCGCGTCCTGATGAATGCTGAATTTTCGTCGATTTTCCCATGCTGAATTTTCGTGACTTTTCGCGTGCTGAATTTTCGTCGCTTTTCGCGTGCTGAAATTTTGTCACTTTTCGCATGCTGAATTTTCGTCACGTTTCCCTTGCTGAATTTTCGGCGCTTCTCCAGTGCCTCATTTTCATTGCTTTTCGCGTCCTGATGGTTCGTCTCTTTTCACGTGCTGAATTTTCATCACTTTTCCAGTGCCTCATTTTCATTGCTTTTCGCATCCTGATGGTTCGTCTCTTTTCGCATGCTGAATTTTCGTCGATTTTCGCATGCTGAATTTTTGTGACTTTTCACGTGCTGAATTTTCATCGCTTTTCGTAAGCTGAATTTTCGTCGCTTTTCCCGTGCTTCATTTTCATCGCCTTTCGCGTGCTTCATTTTTAACTCTTTACGCGTCCTGAAGGTTCATCGCTTTTTGCATGGTGAAGATTGGTCGCTTTTCGCGTCCTGAATTTACTTCGCATTTCGTGTGCTGAATTTTCGTCACTTGTCATGTTCTGAAAATCTCGTCACTTTTCACATGCTGAATTTCCGTCGCTTTTCGCGTGCTGAATTATTGTCACTTTTCGCATGCTGAATTTTCGGCGCTTCTCCAGTGCCTCATTTTCATTGCTTTTCGCGTCCTGATGGTTCGTCTCTTTTCACGTGCTGAATTTTCGTCGCTTTTCCAGTGCCTCATTTTCATTGCTTTTCGCATCCTGATGGTTCGTCTCTTTTCGCATGCTGAATTTTCGTCGATTTTCGCATGCTGAATTTTCGTGACTTTTCGCGTGCTGAATTTTCGTCACTTTTCCCTTGCTGAATTTTCGTTGCTTTTCTCTGTCTGAAATTTCATTACTTTTCGCGTGCTGAATTTACGTCGTTTTTCGCGTCCTGAAGGTTCATGACTTTTGTCATGCTGAATTTTTGTCGCTTTTCCAGTACCTGATGGTTCGTCTCTTTTCACGTGCTTAATTTTTGTCGCTTTTCCAGTGCCTCATTTTCATTGCTTATCGCATCCTGATGGTTCGTCTCTTTTCGAATGCTGAATTTTCGTCGGTTTTCGCACGCTGAATGTTCGTGACTTTTCGCGTGCTGAATTTTCATCGCTTTTCGTAAGCTGAATTTTCGTCGCTTTTCCCGTGCTTCATTTTCATCGCCTTTCGCATGCTTCATTTTTAATCTCTTTTCACGTCCTGAATTTACTTCGCTTTTCGTGTGCTGAATTTTCGTCACTTGTCATGTTCTGAAAATTACGTCACTTTTCACATGCTGAATTTTCATCGCTTTTCACGTTCTGAAATTTCGTTACTTTTCGCGTGCTGAATTTACATCGCTTTTCGCATCCTGAAGGTTCATCACTTTTGTTGTGCTGAATTTTCGTCGCTATCCGCGTGCAGAAATTTCTTCGCTTTTCTCATGGTTAATATTCATTGCTTTTAGTATGCAGAAATTTCATCGCCTTTCACGTCCTGAAATTTCATCACTTTTGGCATGCTAAATTTTTGTCGCTTTTCATGTGCTGAATTTTCATCACTTTGACGTGCTGAATTATCGTCGCTTTTCGTGTCCTGAAAGTTCTTCACTTTTCACGTGCTGAATTTTCATCGCTTTTCACAGGCTTAATTTTCATCGCTTTTTGCGTGCTGAAATTTCGCTGCATTTCATGTTCTGAAATTTCGTCGCCTTTCAATTCCTGAGATTTTGTCGCTTTTCACGTCCTGAAATTTCATCGCTTTATTCGTCCTGATATTGTCACTTTTCGCGTGCTGAATTTGTGTCGCTTTTTGCATGCTGAATTTCGTCACTGTTTGCGTGCTTCATTTTAATCGCTTTTCGCTTCTTGAAGGTTTGTCGCTTTTCGCATGCTGAATTTTCGTCACTTTTCGCGTGCTGAAATTTCGTCACCTTTCATGTCCTGAAATCTCGTCGCCTTTCAGGTCCTGAAATTTCCTCGCCATTCACGTTCTGAAATTTCGTTGCTTTATTCGTCCTAATGTTACGTCGCTTTTGGCATGCTGCATTTTTGTTGCTTTTTTCATTCTGAGTTTTCATCGATTTTCGTGTGCAAAATTTTCATCACTTTTCACATTCCGAAATGTAGTCACTTTTCGTGTGCGGAATTTCCATCGCTTTTCGCGTCCTGAAGTTTTGTTGCTTTTCGCGTGCTGAATTTTCGTCACTTTACGCCTTCTGAATTTTGGTTGGTTTTAATGTCCTGAAGGTTCCTCTCTTTTCCCATGCTGAATTTTCGTTGCTTTCCATATGCTGAATTTTTGTCGCTTTTCGTGTGCTGAAATTAAGCCGCTTTTCACGTTCTGAAATTTCGTCGTTTTATGCGTCGCTTTTCTTGTTCTGAAATTTCGTTGCTTTATGCATCCTGATGTTTCGGCGCTTTTCGCATCCTGAATTTTGGTCGCTTTTTGTGTGCTGAAATATCGGCACTTTTCGCATGCTGAAATTTCGTCGATTTGCGCATGATGAATATTCGTCACTTTTCGCGTGCTAAATTCTCGTTGATTTTCGCATGCTTATTTTTTGTCGCTTTTCGCGTGCTGAAATGTTGTTACTTTTCGCGTGCTGAATTTACATCTCTTTTCGCGTCCTGAAGGTTCATCACTATTGTTGCGCTGAATTTTCATCGCTTTTCACATGCGGAATTTCGTCACTTTTCACGGCTGAATTTTCGTCGCTTTTCAAGTGCTGAAATTTTGTCGCATTTCACGTGCTGAAATTTTCGCCGCTTTATGTCCCGATGTTTTGTTGCTTTTCGCGTCCTGAACTTACGGCACTTTTCGCATGCTGAAATTTCGTCGATTTTTGCATGATGAATATTTGTCACTTTTCGCGTTCTGAATTTTCATCGCTTTTCGCATGCTGAATTTTCGTCGCTATTCGCGTCCTGAATGTTCGTCGCTTTTCGCCTGCTGAATTTCATCACTTTTCACGGCTGAATTTTCGTCGCTTTTCATGTGCTGAAATTTTGTTGCATTTCACGTGCTGAAATTTTCGTCGCTTTATGTGTCCCGATGTTTTGTTGCTTTTCGCGTCCTGAATTTACGTCGCTTTTTGTGTGCTGAATTTTCATCGCTTTTTGCGTGCTGTATTTTTGTAGCTTTTCACATGCTGAATTTTCGGCGCTTTTCGCATGCTGAAGTTTCGTCCCTTTTCGCGTCCTGAATTTATCTCGCTTTTCCCGTGCAGAATTTTCGTCGATTTTCGTATGCTTCATTTGCATCGCTTTTCGCGTGCTGATGTTTCATTGCTCTTCGCATGCTGAATTTTCGTCCCTTTTTCCGAGCTTTCATCGCTTTTCGCGTCCTGGTTCGTCACTTTTCGCGTGCTGAATTTTCGTCGCTTCTCCAGTGCCTCATTTTCATTGCTTTTCGCGTCCTGATGGTTCGTCTCTTTTCACGTGCTGAATTTTCGTCGCTTTTCCAGTGTCTCATTTTCATCGCTTTTCGCGTCCTGATGAATGCTGAATTTTCGTCGATTTTCCCATGCTGAATTTTCGTGACTTTTCGCGTGCTGAATTTTCGTCGCTTTTCGCGTGCTGAATTTTTGTCACTTTTCGCATGCTGAATTTTCGTCACGTTTCCCTTGCTGAATTTTCGGCGCTTCTCCAGTGCCTCATTTTCATTGCTTTTCGCGTCCTGATGGTTCGTCTCTTTTCACGTGCTGAATTTTCATCGCTTTTCCAGTGCCTCATTTTCATTGCTTTTCGCATCCTGATGGTTCGTCTCTTTTCGCATGCTGAATTTTCGTCGATTTTCGCATGCTGAATTTTTGTGACTTTTCACGTGCTGAATTTTCATCGCTTTTCGTAAGCTGCATTTTCGTCGCTTTTCCTGTGCTTCATTTTCATCGCCTTTCGCGTGCTTCATTTTTATCTCTTTTCGCGTCCTGAAGGTTCATCGCTTTTTGCATGGTGAAGATTGGTCGCTTTTCGCGTCCTGAATTTACTTCGCATTTCGTGTGCTGAATTTTCATCACTTGTCATGTTCTGAAAATTTCGTCACTTTTCACATGCTGAATTTCCGTCGCTTTTCGCGTGCTGAATTATTGTCACTTTTCGCATGCTGAATTTTCGGCGCTTCTCCAGTGCCTCATTTTCATTGCTTTTCGCGTCCTGATGGTTCGTCTCTTTTCACGTGCTGAATTTTCGTCGCTTTTCCAGTGCCTCATTTTCATTGCTTTTCGCATCCTGATGGTTCGTCTCTTTTCGCATGCTGAATTTTCGTCGATTTTCGCATGCTGAATTTTCGTGACTTTTCGCGTGCTGAATTTTCGTCACTTTTCCCTTGCTGAATTTTCGTTGCTTTTCTCTGTCTGAAATTTCATTACTTTTCGCGTGCTGAATTTACGTCGTTTTTCGCGTCCTGAAGGTTCATGACTTTTGTCATGCTGAATTTTTGTCGCTTTTCCCGTGCTTCATTTACATCACTTTTCACGACCTGAAGGTTCGTCGCTTTTCGCATGCTGAAGTTTCGTCGCTTTTCGCGTCCTGAATTTACGTCGCTTTTCATGTGCTGAATTTCGTCACTTTTCGCATGCTGAATTTTCATCGATTTCCCCGTGCTTCATTTTCATCACTTTTCGCGTTTCATAATCAACACTTTTCGCATACTGAAGGTTTGTCGCTTTTTGCATGCTGACATTTCGTCGCTTTTCCCATGCTGAATTTTCGTCGATTTTCACATGATTAATTTTTATCTCTTTTCGCGTCCTGAAGGTTCGTCGCTTTTTGCATGGTGAAGTTTCGTCACTTTTCACGTCCTGAATTTACTTCGCATTTCGTGTGATGAATTTTCGTCACTTGTCATGTTCTGAAATTTTGTCACTTTCCACATGCTGAATTTTCGTCGCTTTTCACGTTCTGAAATTTCTTTACTTTTCGCGTGCTGAATTTACATCGCTTTTCTCATCCTGAAGGTTCATCACTTTTGTTGTGCTGAATTTTCGTCGCTCTCCGCGTGCAGAAATTTCTTCGCTTTTCTCATGGTAAATATTCGTCGCTTTTAGTATGCAGAAATTTCATCGCTTTTCACGTCCTGAAATTTCATCACTTTTGGCGTGCTGAATTTTTGTCGCTTTTCATGTGCTGAATTTCCATCACTTTGACGTGCTGAATTATCGTTGCTTTTCGTGTCCTGAAGGTTCTTCACTTTTCACGTGCTGAATTTTCATCGCTTTTCACAGGCTTAATTTTCACCGCTTTTTGCGTGCTGAAATTTCGCTGCATTTCATGTTCTGAAATTTCGTCGCCTTTCACTTCCTGAGATTCTGTCGCTTTTCACGTCCTGAAATTTCATCGCTTTATTCGTCCTGATATTGTCACTTTTCGCGTGCTGAATTTGTGTCGCTTTTTGCATGCTGAATTTCGTCACTGTTTGAGTGCTTCATTTTAATCGCTTTTCGCTTCTTGATGGTTTGTAGCTTTTCGCATGCTGAATTTTCGTCACTTTTCGCATGCTGAAATTTCGTCATCTTTCATGTCCTGAAATCTCGTCGCCTTTCAGGTCCTGAAATTTCCTCGCCATTCACGTTCTGAAATTTCGTCGCTTTATTCGTCCTGATGTTACGTTGCTTTTGGTGTGCTGCATTTTTGTTGCTTTTTGCATTCTGAATTTTCATCGCTTTTCGTGTGGAAAATTTTCGTCACTTTTCACATTCCGAAATGTAGTCACTTTTCGTGTGCAGAATTTCCATCGCTTTTCGCGTCCTGAAGTTTTGTTGCTTTTCGCGTGCTGAATTTTCGTCACTTTACGCCTTCTGAATTTTGGTTGGTTTTAATGTCCTGAAGGTTCCTCTCTTTTCCCATGCTGAATTTTCATTGCTTTTCATATGCTGAATTTTTGTCGCTTTTCGTGTGTTGAAATTAAGCCGCTTTTCACATTCTGAAATTTTGTCATTTTATGCGTCGCTTTTCTTGTTCTGAAATTTCATTGCTTTATGCATCCTGATGTTTCGGCGCTTTTCGCATCCTGAATTTTCGTCGCTTTTTGTGTGCTGAAATATTGGCACTTTTCGCTTGCTGAAATTTCGTCGATTTGCGCATGATGAATATTCGTCACTTTTCGCGTGCTAAATTCTCGTTGATTTTCGCGTGCTGAATTTTTGTCGCTTTTCGCATGCTGATTTTTCGTCGCTTTTCGCGTGCTGAAATGTTGTTTCTTTTCGCGTGCTGAATTTACATCGCTTTTCGCGTCCTGAAGGTTCATCACTATTGTTGCGCTGAATTTTCATCGCTTTTCACAGGCTGAATTTCGTCACTTTTCGCGGCTGAATTTTCGTCGCTTTTCAAGTGCTGAAATTTTGTCGCATTTCACGTGCTGAAATTTTGGACGCTTTATGTCCCGATGTTTTGTTGCTTTTCGCGTCCTGAATTTACAGCACTTTTCGCATTCTGAAATTTCGTCGATTTTTGCATGATGAATATTCGTCACTTTTCGCGTGCTGAATTTTCATCGCTTTTCGCATGCTGAATTTTCGTCGCTATTCGCGTCCTGAATGTTCGTCGCTTTTCGCCTGCTGAATTTCATCACTTTTCGCGGCTGAATTTTCGTCGCTTTTCATGTGCTGAAATTTTGTCGCATTTCACGTGCTGAAATTTTCGTCGCTTTATGTGAATGTTTTGTTGCTTTTCGCGTCCTAAATTTACGTCGCTTTTTGTGTGCTGAATTTTCATCGCTTTTTGCGTGCTGTATTTTTGTAGCTTTTCACATGCTGAATTTTCGTCGCTTTTCACATGCTGAAGTTTCGTCCTTTTTCGCGTCCTGAATTTATCTCGCTTTTCCCGTGCAGAATTTTCGTCGATTTTCGTATGCTTCATTTTCATCGCTTTTCGCGTGCTGAAGTTTCGTTGCTCTTCGCATGCTGAATTTTCGTCTCTTTTTCCGAGCTTTCATCGCTTTTCGCGTCCTGGTTCGTCACTTTTCACGTGCTGAATTTTCGTCGCTTCTCCAGTGCCTAATTTTCATTGCTTTTCGCGTCCTGATGGTTCGTCTCTTTTCACGTGCTGAATTTTCGTCGCTTTTCCAGTGCCTCATTTTCATTGCTTATCGCATCCTGATGGTTCGTCTCTTTTCGAATGCTGAATTTTCGTCGATTTTCTCAGGCTGAATGTTCGTGACTTTTCGCGTGCTGAATTTTCATCGCTTTTCGTAAGCTGAATTTTCGTCGCTTTTCCCGTGCTTCATTTTCATCGCCTTTCGCGTGCTTCATTTTTTTTATCTCTTTTCCCGTCCTGAATTTACTTCGCTTTTCGTGTGCTGAATTTTCGTCACTTGTCATGTTCTGAAAATTACGTCACTTTTCACATGCTGAATTTTCGCCGCTTTTCGCGTGATGAATTGTTGTCACTTTTCGCATGCTGAATTTTCGTCACTTTTCCCTTGCTGATTTTTCGTTGCTTTTCTCTTTCTGAAATTTCGTTACTTTTCGCGTGATGAATTTACGTCGTTTTTCGCGTCCTGAAGGTTCATGACTTTTATCGTGCTGAAGTTTTGTCGCTTTTCGCGTGCTTCATTTACATCACTTTTCGCGTCCTGAAGCTTCGTCGCTTTTCGCATGCTGAAGTTTCATCGCTTTTCGCATCCTGAATTTACGTTGCTTTTCATGTGCTGAATTTCGTCACTTTTCGCATGCTGAATTTTAATCAATTTCCCCGTGCTTCATTTTCATCACTTTTCGCGTTTCATTATCATCAATTTTCGCATACTGAAGTTTTGTCGCTTTTTGCATGCTGACATTTCGTCGCTTTTCCCATGCTGAATTTTCGTCGATTTTCACATGATGAATTTTTATCTCTTTTCGCGTCCTGAAGGTTCGTCGCTTTTTGCATGGTGCAGTTTGGTCACTTTTCGCACCCTGAATTTACTTCGCTTTTCGTGTGATGAATTTTCGTCACTTGTCATGTTCTGAATTTTCGTCACTTTTCACTTGCTGAATTTTCGTCGCTTTTCACGTTCTGAAATTTCGTTACTTTTCGCGTGCTGAATTTACATCGCTTTTCGCATCCTGAAGGTTCATCACTTTTGTTGTGCTGAATTTTCGTCGCTATCCGCGTGCTGAAATTTCTTCGCTTTTCTCATGGTGAATATTCGTCGATTTTAGTATGCAGAAATTTCATCGCCTTTCACGTCCTGAAATTTTGTCACTTTTGGCGTGCTGAATTTTTGTCACTTTTCATGTGCTGAATTTTCATCACTGACGTGCTGAATTATCGTCGCTTTTCGTGTCCTGAAGTTTCTTCACTTTTCACGTGCTGAATTTTCATCGTTTTTCACAGGCTTAATTTTCATTGCTTTTTGCGTGCTGAAATTTCGCTGCATTTCATGTTCTGAAATTTCGTCGCCTTTCACTTCCTGAAATTTTGTCGCTTTTCACGTCCTGAAATTTCATCGCTTTATTCGTCCTGATATTGTCACTTTTCGCGTGCTGAATTTGTGTCGCTTTTTGCATGCTGAATTTCGTCACTGTTTGCGTGCTTCATTTTAATCGCTTTTCGCTTCTTGAAGGTTTGTCGCTTTTCGCATGCTGAATTTTCGTCACTTTTCACGTGCTGAAATTTCGTCACCTTTCATGTCCTGAAATCTCGTCGCCTTTCAGGTCCTGAAATTTCCTCCCCTTTCACGTTCTGAAATTTCATCACTTTATTTGTCCTGATGTTACGTTGCTTTTGGCTGTGCTGCATTTTTGTTGCTTTTTTCATTCTGAGTTTTCATCGCTTTTCGTGTGCAAAATTTTCGTCACTTTTCACATTCCGATATTTAGTAACTTTTCGTGTGCGGAATTTCCATCGCTTTTCGCGTCCTGAAGTTTTGTTGCTTTTCGCGTGCTGAATTTTCGTCACTTTACGCCTTCTGAATTTTGGTTGGTTTTAATGTCCTGAAGGTTCCTCTCTTTTCCCATGCTGAATTTTCGTTGCTTTCCATATGCTGAATTTTTGTCGCTTTTCGTGTGCTGAAATTTCGCCACCTATCACGTTCTGAAATTTCGTCGTTTTATGCGTCGTTTTTCTTGTTCTGAAATTTCGTTGCTTTATGCATCCTGATGTTTCGGTGCTTTTCGCATCCTGAATTTTCGTCGCTTTTTGTGTGCTGAAATATCGGCACTTTTCGCATGCTGAAATTTCGTCGATTTGCGCATGATGAATATTCGTCACTTTTCGCGTGCTGAATTTTCGTTGATTTTCGCGTGCAGAATTCTTGTCTCTTTTCGCATGCTGATTTTTCGTCGCTTTTCGCGTGCTGAAATGTTGTTACTTTTCGCGTGCTGAATTTTCATCGCTTTTCGCAGGCTGAATTTTCATCGCTATTCGTGTGCAAAATTTTCGTCACTTTTCACATTCCGAAATTTAGTCACTTTTTGTGTGCGGAATTTCCATCGCTTTTCGCGTTCTGGTTTGTTGCTTTTCGCATGCTGAATTTTCGTCACTTTACGCCTTCTGAATTTTGGTTGGTTTTAACGTCCTGAAGGTTCCTCTCTTTTCCCATGCTGAATTTTCGTTGCTTTTCATTTGCTGAATTTTCGTCGCTTTTCGTGTGCTGAAATTTCGGTGGTATTCGTGTGCTGAAATTTCGTCGCTTTTCTTGTTCTGAAATTTCGTCGCTTTATGCGTCCTGATGTTTCGTCGCTTTTCGCATCCTGAATTTTCGTTGCTTTTTGTGTTCTGAAATTTCGGCACTTTTCGCATGCTGAAATTTCGTCCATTTTTGCATGATGAATATTCGTCACTTTTCGCGTGCTGAATTTTCATCGATTTTCGCATGCTGAATTTTCGTCGCTATTCGCGTCCTGAATGTTCGTCGCTTTTCGCCTGCTGAATTTCATCACTTTTCGCAGCTGAATTTTCATCGCTTTTCAAGTGCTGAAATTTTGTCGCATTTCACGTGCTGAAATTTTCGTCGCTTTATGTGTCCCGATGTTTTGTTGCTTTTCGCGTCCTGAATTTACGTCGTTTTTGTGTGCTGAATTTTCATCGCTTTTTGCGTGCTGTATTTTTGTAGCTTTTCACATGCTGAATTTTCGTCGCTTTTCGCATGCTGAAGTTTCGTCCCTTTTCGCGTCCTGAATTTATGTCGCTTTTCCCGTGCAGAATTTTCATCGATTTTCGTATGCTTCATTTTCATCGCTTTTCGCGTGCTGAAGTTTTGTTGCTCTTCGCATGCTGAATTTTCGTCACTTTTTCCGAGCTTTCATCGCTTTTCGCGTCCTGCTTCGTCACTTTTCGTGTGCTGAATTTCCGTCGCTTCTCCAGTGCCTCATTTTCATTGCTTTTCGCATCCTGATGGTTCGTCTCTTTTCACGTGCTGAATTTTCATCACTTTTCCAGTGCTTCATTTTAATTGCTTGTTGCATCCCGATGGTTCGTCTCTTTTCGAATGCTGAATTTTCGTCGATTTTCGCATGCTGAATTTTCGTGACTTTTCGCGTGCTGAATTTTCATCGCTTTTCGTAAGCTGAATTTTCGTCGCTTTTCCCGTGCTTCATTTTCATCGCCTTTCGCGTGCTTCATTTTTTATCTCTTTTCGCGTCCTGAAGGTTCGTCGCTTTTTGCATGGTGAAGATTGGTCGCTTTTCGCGTCCTGAATTTACTTCACTTTTCATGTGCTGAATTTTCATCACTTGTCATGTTCTGAAAACTTCGCCACTTTTCAAATGCTGAATTTTCGTCGCTTTTCGCGTGTTGAATTTTTGTCACTTTTCGCATGCTGAATTTTCGTCACTTTTCCCTTGCTGTATTTTCGTTGCTTTTCTCTTTCTGAAATTTCGTTACTTTTCGCATGCTGAATTTACGTCATTTTTCGCGTCCTGAAGGTTCATGACGTTTATCGTGCTGAATTTATGTCGCTTTTTCCGTGCTTCATTTACATCACTTTTCGCGTCCTGAAGGCTCGTCGCTTTTCGCATGCTGAAGTTTCGTCGCTTTTCGCGTCCTGAATTTACGTCGCTTTTCATGTGCTGAATTTCGTCACTTTTCGCATGCTGAATTTTAATCGATTTCCCCGTGCTTCATTTTCATCACTTTTCGCGTTTCATTATCATCACTTTTCGCATACTGAAGGTTTGTCGCTTTTTGCATGCTGACATTTCGTCACATTTCCAGTGCTACATTTTCATTGCTTTTCGCGTCCTGATGCTGAATTTTCCCATGCTGAATTTTCGTCGATTTTCGCATGATGAATTTTTATCTCTTTTCGCGTCCTGAAGGTTCGTCGCTTTTTGCATGGTGCAGTTTGGTCACTTTTCGCGTGCTGAATTTACATCGCTTTTCGCATCCTGAAGGTTCATCATTTTTGTTGTGCTGAATTTTCGTCGCTATCCGCATGCTGAAATTTCTTCACTTTTCTCATGGTGAATATTCGTCGCTTTTAGTATGCATAAATTTCATCGCCTTTCACGTCCTGAAATTTTGTCACTTTTGGTGTGCTGAATTTTTGTCGCTTTTCATGTGCTGAATTTTCATCACTTTGACGTCCTGAATTATCGTCGCTTTTCGTGTCCTGAAGGTTCTTCAATTTCACGTGCTGAATTTTCATCGTTTTTCACAGGCTTAATTTTCATCGCTTTTTGCGTGCTGAAATTTCGCTGCATTTCATGTTCTCAAATTTCGTCGCCTTTCACTTCCTGAGATTTTGTCGCTTTTCACGTCCTGAAATTTCATCGCTTTATTCGTCCTGATATTGTCACTTTTCGCGTGCTGAATTTGTGTCGCCTTTTGCATGCTGAATTTCGTCACTGTTTGCGTGCTTCATTTCAATCGCTTTTCGCTTCTTGAAGGTTTGTCGCTTTTCGCATGCTGAATTTTCGTCACTTTTCGCGTGCTGAAATTTCGTCACCTTTCATGTCCTGAAATCTCGTCGCCTTTCAGGTCCTGAAATTTCTTCGCCTTTCACGTTCTGAAATTTCATCGCTTTATTCGTCCTGATGTTACGTCGCTTTTGGCGTGCTGCATTTTTGTTGCTTTTTGCATACTGAATTTTCATCGCTTTTCGTGTGCAAAATTTTCGTCACTTTTCACATTCCGAAATTTAGTCACTTTTCGTGTGCGGAATTTCCATCGCTTTTCGCGTCCTGAAGTTTTGTTGCTTTTCGCGTCCTGAATTTTTGTCGCTTTTCGCATGCTGAAGTTTCATCGCTTTTCCCCTGCTTCATTTACATCACTTTTTGCGTCCTGAAGGTTCGTCGCTTTTCGCATGCTGAAGTTTCGTCGCTTTTCGCGTCCTGAATTTACGTCGCTTTTCATGTGCTGAATTTCGTCACTTTTCGCATGCTGAATTTTAATCGATTTCCCCGTGCTTCATTTTCATCACTTTTCGCGTTTCATTATCATCACTTTTCGCATACTGAAGGTTTGTCGCTTTTTGCTTGCTGACATTTCGTCACATTTCCAGTGCTACATTTTCATTGCTTTTTGCGTCCTGGTTCGTCACTTTTCATGTGCTGAATTTTCGTCGCTTTTCCAGTGCCTCAGTTTGATCGCTTTTCACATCCTGATGGTTCGTCTCTTTTCGCATGCTGAATTATCATCGATTTTCGCATGCTGAATTTTCGTCACTTTTAGCTTGCTGAATTTTCGTCGCTTTTCGCATGCTGAATTTTCGTCGCTTTTCCCGTGCTTCATTTTCATCGCTTTTCTCGTCCTGGTTCGTCACTTTTCGCGTGCTGAATTTTCGTCGCTTTTCCTGTGCTTCATTTTCATCGCTTTTCGCATGCTGAATTTTCGTCGATTTTTGCATGATGAATTTTCGTCACTTTTTGCGTGCTGAATTTTCGTCGCGTTTCGCATGCTGAATTTTTGTCGCTTTTCCCATGCTTAAAGGCCTGTCTCACGAGTCTGCGGTCATTGGCGGCGAAACAGGAAGAATCTACCGCTCCTGGGCAGCCATAGACTGCGCACTCGGTCAAACGCACAATTCCGGGGCCGTGCGGCGTTGTTCCCAACTCCGCACGATGCTAAAATAAAACCAACACTGTTCAAAAATATGTCCCTACCGCACAGCCTCCGCCAGTGAGGCACGAGTGCGGCACGGCCGCCGCCACAGCCGCCGCCAGTGTGGCACGAGCGCCTTGCGTCGAACTTGCACCGCCACAGCCTCCGCCAGTGAGGCACGACCGCCGGCACGGCCGCCGCCACAGCCACCGCTACAGCGCCGCGATCAGCACAGCCGCCGCCACAGCCGGCGCTAGTGAGTCACGTGTGCGGCACGGCGCCGCCACAGCCACCGCTACAGCGCCACGATCAGGACGGCCGCCGCCACAGCCCCGCAGATCCAAAATGACGTCATCGCTCTCGCCGTTGCCATGCGGTTCCCTCCACAGGCGAAGCCGTGCTTCACCACCGATGACCGCAACACCGTGAGAGAGAGCCTTTAATTTTCATCGCTTTTCACGTCCTGGTTCGTCACTTTTTGCGTGCTGAATTTTCATCGCTTTTCGCGTGATGAATTTCTGTCGCTTTTCGCAGGCTGAGTTTTCGTCGATGTTCTTTTACTGAAACCTCGTCACCTTTCATGTGCTGAATTTTTATTGCTTTGCGCATGCTGAATTTTCATCACTTTTCCCGTGCTTCATTTTCATCATTTTTCGCGTCCTGAAATTTCGTCACCTTTTGCGTGCTGAATTTTCGTTGCTTTTCGCATGCTGAATTTTCGTCGCTTTTCCCGTACTTTATTTTCATCGCTTTTCGCTTCCTGAAGGTTCGTCACTTTTCACGTGCTGAATTTTCATCTCTTTTCGCGTGCTGAATTTTTTTCGCTTTTCGCAGCCTGAGTTTTCGTCGCTTTTCACATGCTGTATTTTTGTCACTTGTCGCATGCTGAATTTTTGTCGCTTTTACACACTGAATTTTCGTTGCTTTTCACGTTCACAAATTTTATCACTTTTCGCGTGCTGAATTTTCGTCGCTTTTCCCGTCCTGAAGGTTCATCATTTTTCACGTGCTGAATTTTCATCGCTTTTCGCAGGCTGAATTTTCGTCGCTTTTCATGTGCTGAAATGTTGTCGCTTTACATGTGCTGAAATTGTCGTCGCTTTGTGTTGCGATGTTTTATTGCTTTTCGCGTCCTGAATTTACGTCGCTTTTTGTGTGCTGAATTTTCGCCGCCTTTTGCATGCTTCATTTTCATCACCTTTCGCGTGCTTAATTTTGTATCACTTTTGGCGTCCCGAAGGTTCGTCGCTTTTCGCGTACTGAATTTACTTCGCTTTTTGTTTGCTGAATTTTCGTCGCTTTCCATTTTCTGAAATGTAGTCACTTTTCACGTGCTGTATTTTCGTCGTATTTTGCGTGCTGAATTTTTGTCCCTTTTCGCATGCTGAATTTTCATCGCATTTCCCGTGCTGAATTTTTGTCGCTCTTCTCTTTCTGAAATTGTGTTACTTTTCGTGTGCTGAATTTACGTCGCTTTTCGCGTCCTGGTTCATCACATTTGTCGTGTTGAATTTTCATCGCTTTTCGCAGGCTGAGTTTTCGTCACTTTTCACGTGCTGTATTTTTGTCACTTTTCCCATGCTGAAGTTTTATTGCTTTTCGCGTGCTGAATTTTCGTCGCCTTTCGCGTGCTTAATTTTTTTTTTATCATTTTTCGCGTCCTGAATGCTCGTCGCTTTTCGCATGCAGAATTTTCGTCACTTTTCATGGCTGAAATTTCGTCGCTTGCCTCGATCTGAAATTTCGTCACTTTTCGCGTACTGAATTTTCGTTGTTTTTCACGTCCTGAAGGTTCCTCACTTTTCCGTCGCTTTTCATGTGGTGAAATTTTATCGCTTTTCACGTGCTGAAATTTTCGTCGCTTTATGTATCACGATGTTTTGTTGCTTTTCGCGTCCTAAATTTACCTCGCCTTTGGTGTGATGAATTTTAATCACTTTTTGCATGCTGCAGTTTTGTAGCTTTTCACATGCTGAATTTTCATCGCTTTTCTAGTGCGAAATTTTCGTCGCTTTTCACGTTATGAAATTTTGTCACTTTTCGCGTGCTGAATTTTCGTCGCTTTTCGCATCCTGAAGATTTGTTGCATTTCGCCTGCTGAATTTTCCTCACACTTCGCGTGCTGAATTTTCGTCGATTTTCGTGTCCTGAAAGCTCGTCACTTTTCATGTGCTGAATTTTTATCGCTTTTTGCAGACTGAATTTTCGTCGCTTTGTGTCCCGATGTTTTGTTGCTTTTCGTGTCCTGAATTTACGTCACTTTTTGTGTGCTGAATTATCGTCGCTTTTTGCGTGTTTCATTTTCATCACTTTTTGCATACTGAAGGTTCGTTGCTTCTCGCATTCAGAATTTTCGTCGCTTTTCCACTGCTTCATTGCTTTTCGCGTGCTGAATTTTCGTTGCTTTTCGCGTGCTGAATTTACGTCGCTTTTCGCGTGCTGAATTTTTGTCGCTTTCATGTTCAGAAATTTCATCACATTTCGCGTGCTTAATTTTCATTGCTTTTCGTGTGCTGAATTTACGTCGCTTTTTGCGTGCTGAATTTCCGTCACTTTTTGCGGGGTGAATTTTCGTCGCTTTTCGCATCCTGAATGTTTATCGTTTTTCATGTGCTGAATTTTCATCGCTTTTCGCAGGCTGAATTTTCGTTGCTTTTCATGTGCTGAAATTTTGTCGCGTTTCACTTGCTGAAATTTTCGTCGCTTTATGTGTCCCGATGCTTTGTTGCTTTTCGCATCCTGAATTTACGTCGCTTTTCATGTACTGAATTTTCATCGCTTTTTGCGTGCTGTATTTTTGAAGATTTTCGCATGCTGAATTTTCTTCACTTTTCGAGTGCTGAATTTTCGTCGCCTTTCTCATGCTTCATTTTCAACGCCTTTCGCGTCCTTCATTTTCATCGCCTTTCACGTGCATTTTCATCACTTTTGAAGGTTCGTCACTTTTCACATGCTGACGTTTTGTCGCTTTTCGCGTCCCAAATTCACGTCGCTTTTCATGTGCTGAATTTTATCACCTTTCGCATGCTGAATTTTAAATGATTTCCCCGTGCTTCATTTTCATCGCTTTCCGCGTCCTGAAGGTTCGTCACTTTTCGTGTGCTGAATTTTCGTCTCTTTTCGCATGCTGGATTTTCGTTGCTTTTCGCAGGCTGAGTTTTCGTCGCTTTTCACGTGTTATATTTTTGTCACATTTCGCATGCTGAATTTTGGTGGCATTTTGCATTCTTCATTTTCATCGCCTTTCGCATGCTTCATTTTATATCTCTTTTCGCGTCCTGAAGGTTCGTCGCCTTTTGCATGCTGAAGTTTGGTCGCTTTACGTGTCGTGAATTTACTTCGCTATTCGTGTGCTGAATTATCGTCGCTTGTCATGTTCTGAAATCTCGTCACTTTTCACATGCTGAATTTTCGTCACTTTTCGCGTGCTGAATTTTTGTCACTTCGCATGCTGAATTTTTGTCGCTTTTCTCTTTCTGAAATTTCGTAACTTTTCCCATGATGAATTTACGTCGTTTTTCGCGTCCTGAAGGTTCATGACTTTTGTCGTTCTGAAATTTTGTCACTTTTCCCGTGCTTCATTTTCATCACTTTTCGCGTCCTGAAGGTTTGTCGCTTTTCGCATGCTGAACTTTCGTCGCTTTTCGCATTCAGGACACGAAAAGCGACGAAAATTCAGCACGCGAAAACTGACAAAATTTATGAACATGAAAAGCGACGAAAATTCAGCACGTGAACAGTGATGAAAATGCTGCATGCGAAAAGCTTGTGAAAGTAATGAATTTCAGAAAGAGAAAAGCGACGAAAATTCAGCCGCGAAAAAGCGACGGAAATTCAGCAAGCGAAAAAGCAACTAAAATTCAGCACGCAAAAAGTGACGAACGTTCAGTATGCGAAAAAGCGATGACAAAGAAAACACGCGAGAAGCGACGATACTTCAGCACATGAAAAGCGACGTAAATTCAGGACGCAAAAAGCGATGAAACTTCAGCATGCGAAAAGCGATGCGAACTTCAGGGACGCGAAAAGTGATGAAAATGATTCTCTTCTACTATTTATATATATTTTAACTTCAGCACGTCTAATGGTCATAGGGCGAAATGCAACGAATCCAGGATGCAAAAAGTGACGGAAATTCAGCACGTGAAAAGTGACAACATTTCAGAACGTGAAAAGCGACGAAATTCAGCACGCGAAAAGCCATGAAAATTCAGCATGCGAAAAGCTACAAAAATACAGCACGCAAAAAACAATGAAAATTCAGCACACAAAAAGCGACGTAAATTCAGGATGCGAAATGCAACAAAACATCGGGACACATAAAGCAACGAAAATTTCAGCACGTGGAAAAGCGACAAAATTTCAGCACATGAAAAGCGATGAAAATTCAGCCTGCGAAAAGCAATGAAAATTCAGCACGTGAAAAATGATGAACCTTCAGAACGAGACAAGCGACGAAAATTCAGTACGCGAAAAGCGACGAAAATTCAGCACGCGAAAACTGACAAAATTTATGAACATGAAAAGCAACGAAATTTCAGCACGCGAAAAGTGATGAAAATTTTGCTTGTGAAAAGCTACAAAAATACAGCACTCAAAAAGCGATTAAAATTCAGAACGTGAAAAGCAACGAAAATTCAGCATGCGAAAAGTGACAAACATACAGGACGTGAAAGGCGACAAAAACTCAGCCTGCGAAACGCGATGAAATTTAAGCACGACAAAGTGATGAACCTTCAGGACGCGAAAGGCGACCTAAATTCAGCACGCGAAAAGTAACGAAATTTCAGAAAGAGAAAAGCGACGAAAATTCAACATGCGAAAAGCGATGGAAATTCAGCATGCGAAAAGCGACGAAAATTCAGCACGCGAAAAGTGATGAAATTTCAGAACGTGAAAAGCGACTAAAATTCAGCATGCAAAAATGACGAACCGTCAGTATGCGAAAAGTGATGGCCATTTAAATCATCTTGCGAGTGGGATTTTGTGGAACGCGCTGGTTTGGAACGCTGCGGTTGCACTGAATTAAACCCCAATAAGGGCAGAAAAATACAGCCGGTTGGTATATTTAAACAATCACATTTTCGCAACGAAATTTTTATTAAAGGCATCCTAAGAAGCAAGTTTATATGAAAAAAATAAATGGTGTACCTTGCCTTGTCCCATACGTGAAATCCGTCCCCGTTGTCGGCGTTTACGGCATTTGAAGATGATTTTAATTTTACTCCATCAATTAAATTACAAAGCGCTAATATTAATAAACTTAATAAAACGGCAGTCAAAGCAATTTTTCTTCATCAACTATTTAGCCTGTTCAAGATCGTTTAGAACAGGCTGCCGAAATATCGCATTTTAAACCCGCCCCCCTCTCAAAGGCGCCAAAGTCACGCACACGGGCAGTGACAGAACTGCAGCGCCGCTGAAGGTAAGTTTTGTAACATACCTAGATGTAGTCACAATGATTAAAATGGAAACAACAGAAGATAATGATTATCTATGAAAGAATATTTCACGTTCTTACCACAGATTATGGTCTTCCCATCGGGCAGGCTGCTGTGATCGACATGACAGGAATACTGTTTCCCATCATACGGATCATACTCAAGGACAGACCTTAGATGATATGTTCCATCGTTGTTGGGTACGACCCCAGAAGATTTCGTCTCAGAGACATGTTGACCATTCTGCAACTAGCTGACTTTGATGGCCGGTGGGTAAAACCCAAACACAGTGCAGTACAGGACTGAATGATCATCAGGGCGGGCAGCTAGAGTGACCTCAGGGGAAACTACAAGACAGTAAGTTGGTTATTTTCACCTTCAGTAAAACGTGCAGTCACCCATCACAAACTATTCTTCAGTCTACTACAACCACCAAGTTACTGTCTACATCTGCCCCATTTTGCCTCTTTCGTCACCATCAACCAACCACGTGGTTTAAAAGGGATCGCACGCTCCCTGTTATGACAGTACACAAGAAAGTTTGAAAGTACGTACCATTAAATTCAGGAACAGCTTCTTCCCCGCTGTTATTGGACTACTGAATGATTCTCATGTAAGATAAGATGTTGCCCTGATCTTCCAACCAATCTCATTGTGATCCTTGCAACTCTTTTTGATCTGCACTTTCTCTGTAACTGTAATGCTGATATTGTAACCCGATATTATGCACTCTGAATATTTTTCTCTTTGCACTGATCTATTTGTGGATGGCTTGATTGCACATGTGTAGTATGATCTGATTGGATAACACACAGATAAACGTTTGACTATATCTCAGTTCACGTGACAATAATAAACTAATACCAACGGCAAATCTTTTCACTAGGGCACATTATTGACAATAATAAATAATTGACAAGTTACGAAATGAGGGCCAATTGGGGAGGGGACAAGCTTAAAATTGGCAGCATTTTCACTCCTCTTCAATAGGAGATAAAAGAGACCAGTCATTTGTTTACAAAATCTCTTTTTGCAGAGTGTGGTCATTCTCTGGCGCCAGAGATTTGTGAAGACAAAATCATTGGAAGCATTTAATATGGCGGTAGTTAAACTTTTGAAAGATTGGAGAATTGAGTGCAATGAGGAACTGGCACCGAACAGGAGTTGATGCCTGATGAACTTCAGCCATGGTCATATTGAATGGTGGGCAGGTTAGAGGACCAAATGGCTTACTCGGAAACTTGATAACTGAGGAGAAAACCAGGCTTGTGAATGATCGTTCCATAAGCTAGGGTACTGTCCAATTGACCATTACCCCATTACAGACAGTGGACTTTGTTTATGGAACTATGCAGGAAGGAACTGTAGATGCTGGTTTCAAACGCAGATAGACACAAAATGCTAGAGTAACTCAACGGGTCAGGCAGCATCTCTGGAGAGAAGGTGTCACGTTTTGTGTCGAAACCCTTATCTAATGGAACTGGTGTGCTACATTGCTGAGAACTATATGCCACACTATGTACCTTCCCCTTTGCTCTACCTACAGTACTTGAGATGACTTGATCATATATATGTATGTTGTTATCTCATCCAATTGGATATCATGGAACTGTACCTGGAAAGTTGCTGCCTGACAGTACCACAGACCAAAGTTCAATCCTGACAATGGGTGCTGTCTATATAGAGTTCATATATTCTCTCTGTGACCATGTGCGTTATCTCCGGGTGCTACAGTTCCGTCACATTCAAAGACGTGCAGGTTTGTACGTTTTTTGGCTTCTGTAAATTGTCCCTAGTGTGTAGGATAGAACTAATATTTGGGTGCTCGTTAGTCAGCACAGGTTCAGTGGGCCAAAAGGCATATTTCCATGCTGTACCTCGAAATAAACGTGACAATAATAAACCGAAACTTATCCCTGTGCCTATCTGTAGATTAGTGTCACTCATACTGTGGCTCCGCCCACAGGCTTATTAGACAGCTCTCTCTCTCTCTATGGTAGACTGGTAGTAAGCATGCTGAGAAGAAAGCACCTTGTGTTTCCTCTGCAATGTCACTAATAACCACTATGTGTGAGTTTGATCATTCTTCCAACACTATATCTTGTGTTGTTACGTCTCTGGAACTAAGTGGTAGCTGCGCTTAACTTTGTTGTAGCATAACTGTTTATGCTGAACAATTCATGAAAAAGTCTAAAAAGGATTAAAAAAACAAGTGATTCCAGCATGTTGAAAGATAATTGGGACTGCTACGTAATGGGGTGGCACTGCGGCACAGTTCCAGTGACGAGGGTTTGGTCACAATCTTGAAACAGAAAAACTTTAACTGAGGCAGGCGCCTCTACTTCATCAATCCAGTGCTGTTATGACACTGGGCCTTAACATGAGAATATTAGAAATTGGGTATTTCCTTAGGGCAAAATCACTTCTCAGAAACTTGAAAGCTGCAAGACAGTCCTGGAATGTGGTGGATCTCTGCGTGCTGTTCCAGAAGAGGACGAGTTGTACTTATGTACAGTATGACTTGACTGGGGGGAATGCAGAACAACCATTTCACTGCAGATAGACACAAAAAGCTGGAGTAACTCAGCGGGACAGGCAGCATCTCTGGAGAGAAGGGACGGGGTGTCCAGTATCTGCTGTTCCATCCAAACCATTTCACTGCATCTCTGCATGCATGAAACTAAACAGAGTTATATAAAATGCAGCACATACTGCAGTACTCAAGTTGGTCAGGCTGTCATGATTTTGCAGGTGGATAACTTAACTGTAATTTAAAAAAAACAAAAAACGTGCAGGTGTATCTCAGTGGCTCAGGCAGCATCTGGAAGACATGGTTATGTAATCTTTCAGCTTGGGATCCTGCTTCACACTTCTTGCATCTGTTCTTTCTGTCTTCAACTTAACAGTTGAAAGGACCAGTTCTTTTATCGACAGGGAATGCAACTTGTTGAATGTGGAATTGAGTTTGAAAGGCTGCAACGTGTCCAGACAGACGCTGAGTTGTTGGTCCTCAAGGTTACTTTCACCCTTGTTATCCTAGTGTAAAAACTGATATTTCTGTCCCTGATTATTGTTTCTAAAAAGAGTTCCCACGGTAGAATCACGAGTCACAAAGTTAAACGCACGGGCCACTACGTTCTTACAACGAGTTTAAATGTTTCAATTTTTAACCACAAGAGTAAATTTTACTCGTGGAAAAGTTCAAACATTTTTGAACTTTTTCAAGAGTTAACAAGTTTCTCGAGTACCTCCCGTTAGCGCCAAGAGTCGCTAAGTTGCGTCCACGAGTTCCCACGTTCCCGCTACGTTAATTGTACGTGATTACCACGATTTAAATTTGTTTTAAACTCGGGGTACCTCGTGGGTCAGCTCGCACAGTGAGACAGGGGTTTTAGTATGTATGAGAATCTTGCAGAGGAACTCCAATGTATTGTAAATGCATGAATTTGATTGGATTGCTGCAAAGCGATTGTAAATAATGTAAATACTGTTGCAAGACAGTTACTCTGCTGTATGTTGCTTGGCCAGAGTGTTAAAACCTGGCAGAATTGTTTTGTGTTCCAGGGTAAATCTCCTCACTTCCCCGTTACTCTCTCCCCCTCCCCTCAAATCCAGCACTAAAGATAACTAATATAGTGGAGGCGAGAGATTTTTCTCTCCTCTCCTTTCCTCTCCCCCCTCCCTTCCCCTCCCCTCGTCTCTCCTCATCCCCTCATCTACTCCCCACATCTCCTCTTTTCTTCCCCTCTCCTCCTCTCCTCCCCTCCTCTGCACCCTCTCCTCTCCCCATCACCTCTCCTCTCCTCTCCCCTCTTCTCACCACTCCTCTTGCCCCTCCCCTCCACTCTTCTCTCCCCTACTCTCTCCGCCTCTCCTCCTCTCTCTAATATTCTCCCCTCCCCTCCTCCCCGCTGTTCTCCACCCCGTCTCTCTTCTGCTCGCCTCTCTTCTAAGGAAGTGGTTCTAGAAATCGTGGATGCATTGGTGATAATTTTCCAATGTTCTATAGATTCAGGATCAGCTCCTGTGGATTAATATAGAAACATAGAAAATAGGTGCAGGAGGCCATTCGGCCCTTCGAGCCAGCACCGCCATTCATTGTGATCATGGCTAATCGTCCCCTATCAATAACCCGTGCCTGCCTTCTCCCCATATCCCTTGACTCCACTAGCCCCTAGAGCTCCATCTAACTCCCTCTTAACTTGCAGGGTAGCTAATATTATCCCACTTTTTAAGAAAGACGGGACAGCGAAAACAGGGAATGATAGAACAGTTAGCCTGACATCAGTGTTGATGAACATGCTGGAGTCAATTATAAAAGATGAAATAGCGGCATATTTGTATAGCAGTAACAGGATCGGTCCGAGTCAGCATGGATTTACGAAGGGGAAATCATGCTTGACTAAACTTCTGGAATTTTTTGAGGATGTAACTAGGAAAATCAACAAGGGAGAGCCAGTAGATGTAGTGTACCTGGACATAAAAAACATTTGATAAGGTCCCACATAGGAGATTAGTGGGCAAAATTAGGACACATGGTATTGGCCCTGGGTAGAGTGCTGACATGGATAGAGAAGTGGTTGGCAGACAGGAAACAAAGAGTAGGGATTAACGGGTCCCTTTCAGAATGGCAGGCAGTGACTAGTGGGGTACCGCAAGGCTCGGTGCTGGGACCGCAGCTATTTACAATATACATCAATGATATAGATGAAGGGATTCAAAGTAACATTAGCAAATTTGCAGATGACACAAAGCTGGGTGGTAGTGTGAACTGTGAGGAGGTTGCTATGAGAATGCAGGGTCACGTGGACAGGTTGGGGGAGTGGGCAGATGCTTGGCAGATGCAGTTTAATGTGGATAAATGTGAGGTTATCCACTTTGGTAGCAAAAACAGGAAGGCAGATTACTATCTAAATAGCGTCAAGTTGGGAAAAGGGGAAGTACAATGGGATCTGGGTGTCCTTGTTCATAGGTAAATGAAAGTAAGCATGCAGGTACAGCAGGCAGTGAAGAAAACAAATGGCATGTTGGCCTTTATAACAAGAGGAGTTGAGTATAGGAGCAAAGAGGTCCTTCTGCAGTTGTACACAGCCCTAGTGAGACCACACCTGGAGTATTATGCACAGTTTTGGTCCCCTAATTTGAGGAAGGACGTTCTTGCTATTGAGGGAGTGCAGCGTAGGTTTACAACGTTAATTCCCGGGATGGCGGGACTGTCATATTCTGAGAGAATGGAGCGGCTGGGCTTGTACACTCTGGAGTTTAGAAGGATGAGAGGGAATCTCATTGAAACAAATAAGATTATTAAGGGTTTGGACACACTAGAGGCAGGAAACATGTTCCCGATGTTGTGGGAGTCCAGAAACAGGGGTAAGCCATTTAGAACGGAGACGAGGAAACACATTTTCTCACAGAGAGTTGTGAGTGTGGAATTCTCTACCTCAGAGGGTGGTGGAGGCCTGCTGTCCAGATACTTTCAAGAGAGAGCTAGATAGGGTTCTTAAAGATAGCGGAGTCAGGGGATATGGGGAGAAGGCAGGAACGGGGTACTGATTGGGAATGATCAGCCATGATCACATTGAACGGCGATGCTGGCTCGAAGGGACGAATGGCCTACACCTGCACCTATTGTTTATTGTCAATTGTCTTTCCACTATTCCACTCCCTCTCTCTCCCCTCCCCTCAAAACCAGCACTAAAGATAATTGCAATATGGACTAGGTGAGAGATTGTCTCACCTCTCCTCTCTACTCTCTCATCTCTTCTGCTCCCCTCTCCTCACCTCACATTTTTCCCCTCCCCTCCACTCCCCTCTTCTCTCGCCTCTATTCTTCATCCTTCCTCTCTCCGCTCCTCACCTCCCCTCCTCTCTGCTCCCCTCAATCTCCCGCTCCCCTCCGTCTCCCTCTCCTCTCCCCTCACCTCTCTACTCCCCTCTCCTCTCTCCACTACTCCATCTCCTCTGCTCCCCTCTCCTCACCTCACCATTTGCCCCTCCCCTCCCCTCCCCTCTTCTCTCCCCTCTCCATTCCTCTCCTCTCCGCCCTCCTCCTTTCCTCTCCTCCCCTCCCCTGTCCTCTCCTCCCTGCTTCTCTCTCTCCCCTCCCCTCAAATCCTGCACCAAATATAATTGTAATGTAATGGAGGTGAGAGATTGTCCTCCCCTCCTCCCTTCTCCTCTCCTCTCCCTTCCCTTTAACTCCTCTTTCAGCTCTCCTCCAGTCTCCTCCCCTCTCCCCTCCTCTGCCTCCCTCACCTCTCCCTCCCTTCTCTCCTCTCGCCCCACCCCCCACTTTTCTCGCCCCTCCTCTCCTATACATTCCTCTCTTCTCTTCTCTCCCCTCCTCCCCTCTCCCCTCCTCTCCTCACCTCCCCTCTCCACCACACTACTCCCCTCCCCTACCCTATCCACCTCTCTCCTCTCCCTTCTCCTCCCCTCTCCTCTCCTCCCCTCCCATCCCCTCTCCCTCCCCTCCCCTCATTGTTTGCCTTACTGATCTATACAAATATATTTGGTTAAAAAAATGTGGGAAGACGAGGGGAGTAGAGGGAGGGGAGTGGAGAGGAGAGCAGGAGAGGGGAAGGTTGATGAGGGAAGGGATAGGAGAGGAGAAGGGGCGGAGGAGAAGATAGGGGAGGTGTGTGGTGAGGAGGGGGGAGAGCAGAGGAGAGGGCAGTAGAGAGGTGGAGGAGAGAGAATAAGAGGAGAGGTGAAGAGAGAGGAGGGGAGGAGAGGCGAGGAGGGGAAGGAGAGCAGAGGAGAGGGGAAATGTGGGGGGGAGGGAG
This sequence comes from Malacoraja senta, assembly GCA_038087875.1. Lineage (NCBI taxonomy): Eukaryota > Metazoa > Chordata > Chondrichthyes > Rajiformes > Rajidae > Malacoraja > Malacoraja senta. Next base: position 83,758 of record JAXLNO010003865.1, read on the forward strand.
GTGGGGTGTTGATAGCAGAGGAGAGGAGGAGGGAGGAAACTGGAGTATAGGAGGAGAGGAGAAGGAAGGAGAGGAGAGGGGAAGGCACGAGACGAGGAGAGAAAAGAGCGGATAGGAGAGGGTGGGAGTGGAGATGGGAGCAGAGTTGAGGAAAGGCGTGGAAGGGATAGGGAGGAGGGGAGAGGAGAGGAAGAGAGGAGAGGAGAGAGGAGGAGAGGAAGGGATGGGGAAGCGAGGAGATGAGGAGGGGAGAGGCTGGTGAATGGGGAAGAGAAGAGAAGAGCAGAGGAGAGTGGAGATGAGGAGAGGAGCAGGAAGGAGAGGACAGTAGAAGGTAGGATAGGAAAATATATGAGAGAAAATGAGAAGAGAGTGGGAAAGAGCAGAGGGGGAGGATATAAGGGGCAGAACGAGGAGAGAGGTTTAGGAGGGTAGAGCGGAGAAGAGGGTAGGTGTGGAGAGGACAGGAGAAGATGGGAGGGGGAGGGTAAGGGAGAAGTGGAGGGGAGAAGAGCAGAGGAGTGGGAAGGAGTGTCGAGGGGAGGATAGGGGAAATGCGTGGAGAGTAGGGTAGAGGGGAGGGAAGGAGAGGAGAGGGGAGGAGAGGGGAGAGGGGAGGGGAGAGAAGAGGGGAGTAAGGAAGTGGGAGGGAAGGAGACAATCTATCACCTCCACATTACCTTTGGTTCTTGACTTGAGGAGGGGGGAGGGTGGAGGGGAGAGAAGAGGAGGGGAGGCAAGGATGGTAGAGGGGACGGGAGAAGAGGAGAGGAGAGGGGATTGGAGGTGAGATGAGAGGAGAGCAAGATATCGGAGGGGAGAAGAGGTGAGGTAGAGGGGGAAAGGAAAGAGGAGGGGAGAGGACGAGAAGAGTAGGAGACGAGGAGAGCGGAGGACTGGAGAGTGGAGGAGGGGAGACGGGACGATGGGATGAGAGGAGAGGAGTTGGAAGAAGGGGGAGGAGAGTAGAGGAGTGAAGAGGGGAGGAGGGGAGAAGTGGGGAGTGGAGGTGGGATGAGAGGGAGGAGAGGAGAGGAGATCGGAGAAGGGAGAAGAATTGAGGATAGGGTAGGGGGAGAGGGGAGGGGAGGAGAGTGGAGGAGAGGAGAGGAAAGGGAAGAATGGGAGATGAGAAGAAAGTAAATGTGAGGAGAAGAGAGGATTGGAGGGGAGAGGGGCGGAGCGGAAAGAGGAGAGGAAAGTAAAAGATGAAGAGAGAGAAGGGGCGGGGAGGAGCGCGAGGAGAATACAGAGGAGGGAGGAGAGGAGAGGAGAGGAGAGAAGAAGAGGTGAGGGGAGATGGGAGGGGAGAGAAGCGGAAAGTAGGGGAGGAGAGTGGAAATGAGGAGAGAATAGACGAGAGGAGTGGAAAGGAGAGGAGACGGGAAAGGAGAGGAGAGGAAAGGAGAGGGTAGGAGATGGGCGGAGGAGGGGAGTGGAGAGAGGAGGTGTGGAGAGGAGAGCTAGATAGCTAGCTAGACTGAGCACATACTGGATAACTAGATAGCTTGCTAGCCTGAGCCACATACTGGATAGCTATATAGCGACCTTGACTGGAACTACATAATGGATAGCTATGTAGCTAGCTAGATAGCTCTATACTGGAAAGCTTGGTAGCAAGCAAATTGAACTAATAGCTGGATAGCTAGGTATGTAGCTAGACTGAGCGACATACCCGGATAAATAGACAGCTAGCTAGACCGAGCCACATACTGGATAGCTAGACAGCTAGCTAGACTGAGCACATACTGGATTACAAGATAGCTAGCTAGCCTGAGCAACATACTGGATAGCTATATAGCGACCTTGATTGGAGCTACATATCTGAATAGCTTGGCAGCTAGCTAGATGGCTAAATATTGGATTGCAGGGATGCTAGCTGGATTGAAATACATACTTGGGTAGCTCGGTAGCTAGCTAGATTGAGGTACATATTGGATAGCTAGACGCTAGCTAGACTGAGTTACATACTGGATAGCTAGACAGCTAGTTCCTCTTGCAATTTGCTTTTAGTCCTAGATTCCAGCATCAGCTGTCTCTTGTATCTCCTTTTTTTTTAAATAACCCAGTTATTGCTGATTATTATGATCAGCATTGATCTTTCCTTACTTCAGTTCTATTTAGATTCATCCTTTGCATCAATGTATTCAGTCATTGTTTGCCTTACTGATCTAAAAAAAGATATTTGGTTAAAAAAAACATATTGATAAAGAAAATAAACATAAGGCTTACACAGTTCGCAGTATCATGCCTTCAACTAACTACCACAACCTATTTTACTTAATTACACTTTTATATCAGAGAACTCCAAAATTCCTGCGAATGAAATCAAATGGCAAAGAAACTTAATAATATAATAAATATTTAGTACAATTTCAAGGAGCTTTGTCGGGTTGTAATAGCTTCTTTAATTTGGTAATGTCACTGTTCTAATGATTTCTTACTGGTCAGAAATATTTAATTCATTCTCAAACAAGGACGTCAGAAATCAGGGTGAAAAAGGGGCGGAAGGGCTGATAGGAGATGGAGCACTGATTTAGCTCAGAGATTGGGTGAGGGAGAGGAATGCCAGTCTGAGCAGTGAAGTGAGAATCACTGGAACAGAAGAGAGGGACAAAGAGCACAGAGGCTTCAGTCTCTATTCACATTGACAACCAAATGAAAATGGAAACATGTAATTAAGAATCTAAGAAAATATTTTCAGTTAGCTTTGAACTGTGTCTTTATTAGTAAGAAACTTGATTACAATCTTTAAAATGCAAAATAATTCAGCTACCAAAAATTTGTAATTAAAACAGAGAATACAGGAGATACCCAGCAAGACAGACAGCATCTGTGTGGGACAAAACACAGCTCACATTTCAGGAAGTGGTGGCGCCTAACGGCAGCGGCTCGACTGCAGTCCGTCTGTCTTTGTTTTATTTTTGTCTAGTTGAATGTAGTTGGTTGTGTTTTTTCTACTGTTTTTGATTGTGTATGTGTGGGTGGCGGGGCGGGAGGGGAAAGCTTTGGAGGTCTCTTCCCTGCGAGGAAGACCCGACCTTTTCCATATCGGGTCTCCGTTGTCGTTGGGGCCTAGCTCCGTGGAGCGGCCTCCGACCGGGACGACCTGGGGGCTCCAGTCGCGGAGCCTGTGGAGCTGGGGACTTACCATCGTGAGGCTGGCCGTCCTCGGAGCGTGAGGAGCGGTGGTGGCTCGCTGCTGCGGCCCGACTACGGAGCTCCAGCTGCAGCTGCAGACCCGTGGACTGTGACATCGGGAGCTCGCGGGTTCGGGTGAGAGACCGCTTTCCGGAGCTCCCGCAACGCAACTTCTCCCGCCCGTGTCGCGGGGTTGGAACGACACGGAGCGGGGCCGTAAATCGCCCGGCGCGGCTTAATGGCCGCGGGGTCAGTCCAGTGCCCGCCGGCGGCTCCAACTTGGTGACTTTTGGGCCCCGAGCGAGGCCGTGCACCGCCCGGCGCGGCCTCAACGGCCGTGGGACTTGACGTTGCCCGCCTGGGGCTTCAACATCGGGAGGAGAATGGGGAGTGCAGGGGAGAGAAATGACTTTGCCTTCCATCACAGTGAGGAGGAGATTCACTGTGATGGATGTTTCTCTGTAGATTTAATTGTTTGTGTTTCGTGCAGGAATTGTTTTGTTTGTATGGCTGTGGAAACGGAGTTTCGTTTGAGCCTCTTTGAGGTTCAAATGACATTAGAATCGAATCAGGATGATAATCTTTCATCAACAAATGTTATCAAACCTGTTGAGCATTTTCCATTATTAACTATTGTAGTGACTTACTATCCATGAATATCCACTGACAGCAGTTTCTTCTTCACTTGAAGCCTCTCCTTCATAGGATCCAAAGTGAATGCCCCTGAGAAGACCCATTCCCTTCATTCCAGACGTCAAGACCAGCTTTACGAATTTTGGACGGGGCAATACTGAGACCCTCTGGAAGAGTGCTCTAGCTGAGTGATTGGAATTAACGACAAAGTCCTTCATAAAGGCTGGTGGGTCATGCACAGGGCATTCTTCAATTAAAAATGTCTCGCAGGCTTCGCCAACTAAAACGGAAAATACAAAATAAGAACAAATCAGGGTGTTGGCGTTATTGGTTAATGTTAAAAGTAAAATTAGTTCATGAGCAAACACAAGTCAGTGCTGTTGAATTGGAATGTTCCACCATTGCCTTGGTTACCATGCACCGTGCCATCACTACAATGCTCCCAATGAAATATGGTTGCTCTGAAGAAATTGATTGGTTACTTTGGACATACAAAGGTAATCGTCATCACGGAGCTCCCTTTATTCTGTGTAAATTATCCTCTTCTTATTTCTTAGAAAGAAAGCCAAAAAAAACCTAAGTACGTGTTTCAAGTCAGATAAGTGGTTAAACTGTAAAATATGGACGTTACTTACATAATATGCAACATATTCTATGAATTGAATTTAATTGACATGTTGGCAGTCAGAAGGTCATTATCTCATCTCAATTATTTACTGTAATGTACAGGAGACACTCATTTTGAGTTTTACTTTTACAAACAGAATTACCTGTTGCTTTTTTGATTCTTTTAACCAACACTGTGTCTTTATTTCATTTCCTGAGTGGCTCCTCCCAAATATTTTATGACCTGTAATGAGACAATTTGGTGCAAACTGTGATTCATAAGGACACAAATAAATTGTTTCTACTTCTTGGTTATTTCCACCAGGATCGCCGTACGATAGTAGCCTCACCAACAGTCTGTCTGTCTTTTCATTTTTTTGTTATTTTTAGTGAGTTGTAAAAGTATGTGTTAATGTTCCCTGCTTTGTTTTAGGTGGGGTGGGGTGGGGGGAAACATTTTGTCAATCTCCTACCTTGCCGGAGATGCGATTGTTTTCCGGATCATCTGCGGCCTAACACCATGGAGCTGGAGGCCTTAATCTGGACTGACTTTGAGCCCCACCACGGGGTGATGGACTTGCCATTGGAGCCGATCCCTTGCCTGGGATCGATGCTCCAAATGCAGCCTGCAGATTTCACCATCGAGGAGCTCACATCTCGGGTAGAGACCGATGTTGGCAGAAGGTTTCGACCAGCCCCGACCCGGGGTCAGATCACCCAGCGCCGGGGAGCTGAGATTCCCCCCAATGCAGGGGCTTGATTGCCCTGATGCGGAGGACCCGACCACTGGCTACGGGAGCCAAGATCGCACCATCAACGGAAGGCTCGTGGCCCCTGACGGCGGGAGAACAAAGAAGGGAAGAGATTGAACATTTTTTCGCCTTCCATCACAGTGAGGAATGGGGAGGAGTCACTGTGATGGGTGTTTATGTTAAAATGTATTTTGTGTGTTCTGTTGCTTTTTATTGCTATGACTGTATGGCAAATGAAATTCTTCGTATGTTGCAAAATATACTTGGCTAATAAAGTATGATTATGATAATTTCTTCCATCGTATTATTAACTGGGATACAACTAAATTACTAATAAATGCAGTCACTGCCTAGTGTGCAATATTTCAGTGATTTCTCACCTTTCATACTCTACTCTAAAAGGAAGTTTGATATTGTCAACAAATGTAGGAAAATGTGGGAACAATTGACCCTCTTTGAACAATAAAAATATATTTGTGAATGTAAGTGTTTGATCCATTGAATCCCAGGACTGAAAGCTAAGAACAACTGATACCTAGCTGAGCCAGACAACAAGTGTCACGTTTATTCCAGAAGCCCCTTTTACATACATTCTCAACAATCATAACCAGTGTGTACATAAAGCCAATTACTGCCTCTGACCTTGGAGTTGTTATTGAGCTCTTGTGGCTGGACCTTTTTGTGAGGCTGCTGGCGAGTCGCCAGCGGTGATAGGCTGCATGAAGAACCAACGTGGGCGTGAAGGTGCCACATTAGCTCCTCACTCCAACAGCAGTGAGAACGATTTTTCTAAAAAGCAGTTACTTCTATCTTGTAGAAAATAAAATGCGAATATAGAGCCACTCTGTTAATTCATAAAAGCGTATTCTCACGTCCTTTATTCTGGGAATCATTTCTGCTCTTACATTTATGACAAGCTTTCTTTCGGTATTCTTGCCATTTTCATTCTTAAAAGGAGGCCTAAAGATTCTGACTCCTTAGGGAAAAAAGTGCCACATCAGTGCTGCTTTGGAAAAATACAGACTGTATCTCTTTTCGGCGATTCTGGATATATTAATATATTTGAGTTAAACATGGAAGCAGCATACCACAAAAGTAAAAATTAGGAAAAGTAAATTTGCACTTCATGAATAACACATTGGGAAAAGTTATTACATTTACCAAGTATCCCACCACTCCAACGATAAGTATAAAATCTCTCTTGCAACAGATTCCATAGGCTAATGGCCAAATTGATTTGAATCAATTATATTTGAAAAACAATTATATATTTCAAACAAATTTAAATCAAGTTTTGGATTTTTTGTCAGAAGTTTAGGTGTCCAATCCTCATCTGAATCGCTAGATTCGCATACTTGGGTTTGATTCCTTCTGCTTCAATTTGTCACGAATTCTGGCTTTGGTACATTCAATCCTGTGAAAAATAAAAGATTGTCTTAATCTGTTATGGCTAACTTCATTAAACTTACCCGTGCAAAATATCTGTGGATACATCACTTTGCAATGTTTGTCATTATAACTATTTCCTTCAGAGTATTCGTGCTATTATTCAATTGATCATGTCTACTTGACGAAGACAGCAAACAACCTTAAAATTATTTTACAGATTTAAAGAAAAATCGACCAGCATGAAGAATATGATGGATGAGTATGTGTATATTTCCAGGTCAGAAATCGCAATGACCAATCTTTCAGTTTCACTCATCTCTGTGGTAAGTGAAATAGATCAGAATCCTTCTTTCCATTCCTCCAGGTTTAAAGTAATAGACAATAGACAATAGGTGCAGGAGTAGGCCATACGGCCCTTCAAGCCTGCACCGCCATTCATTATGATCATGGCTGATCGTCCACAATCAGTACCCCGTTCCTGCCTTCTCCCCATATCCCCTGATTCCGCTATCTGCAAGAGCCCTAGCTAGCTCTTTCTTGAAAGTTTCCAGAGAAACCGCTTCCACCGCCCTCTGAGGCAGTGAATTCCACAGACTCATAATTCTCTGTGTGAAAAAAGTGTTTCCCTATCTCCGTTCTAAATGGATTACCCCTTATTTTTAAACTGTGCCCCTGGTTCTGGACTCCCCCAACTTCGGGAACAGGTTTCCTGCCTCTAGCGTGTCCAACCCTTAATAATCTTATGTTTCAATAAGATTCATCCTTCTAAATTCCAGTGTATACAAGTCCAGCCACTGCATTCTCTCAGCATACGAGTCCCGCCATCCCTGGAATTAATCTTGTGAACCTACACTGCACTCTCTCAATAGCAAGAATGTCCTTCCTTAAATTTGGAGACCAAAACTGCACACAATTCTCCAGATGTGATCTCACTAGGGCTCTGTACAGCTGCAGAATTACCTCTTTAGTTCTATATTCCTCCTCTTGTTATGACGGGCAACATATAATTCGCTTTCGTCCCTGCCTGCTGTAGCAGAATGCTTACTTTCATTGAATGATGAACAAGGACCCACAGATCCCGTTGTACTTCTCCTTTTCCCAACATGACACAATTTAAATGATAATGGCTCATTATTGCTGCATGCACTGACAGGGACACTTTGTGCCATGGTTGGGTAAATGGATTGAATAATGAAAAACCAGGGCAATCCTCCTCTTCATCAATGCGAATATTGATCTCTGTCCAATTTCTGATTTCAGGACTGTGACTAGTTGCAACATTAAAAAGCATAACTGGGCCCCATTGTCTATGGGTTTGTATTATCCATGGTCACCATCTTCTGAATGACATGACGCTTTGGTATTGGTTGTATAGTTAGACCAATTTGAGATCACTGATGGGAAGTTTTGAATGGTGGTAAGGAACCTCACCAGGAGGAATTAGTAATTAGAAGCAAAACTGTACATATCCTGCTGCCAATAATCTGGGACTAATCACAAGCCTGCTGGGTGTGCCCATTTCATCAAAAGTGGCAATACAAATCTTACGGGTTGACACACCTTGACTTCACAAGGCATTAATATCTCAGGCAGGAGTTTATGTCTTGGGAGCTTTCCAATTTTCCAATGTGTGCACATAAAAATGTGGGCAGGAACAGATACAGCAACATTTAATTCTAAACATTATCTTTCAGACATTTGTTTATTGATCTAAATAAGGGCATCACAGGCAGAGCGGGCATTTCCTGTTCTTTCCATATTGCCCCTTGTGTGACATGGAGCAGAACGTGGAGAATGTTGTGCTTCCATGCACCCATTGCACTCAATCTTTATGGTGTAGAGGCCACAGATTTGGGATATGTTGTTATAGAAGTCTTACCACAAAAAAATCCAGTGCATTATGGAGATAAATAACAGTGCATTTCAATGAATTGATTTCAGAGAACGAGATCACCGGGGATTCATAGCTGTGAGTGTTCAAGAAGAAGCCAATAGAAGTTATGTTATCAATGAACAGGAATGTTCAATATCCTCAGATAAATTGTCAAAGTAAACCCATGGAGTGACCGAGTGGTGGCGCCATCGAGTGTGGCAGCCTCGCCAGCAGCTTTCACCCTTTTTGTTATTATTAGTCTGTCAAAAAGTATCTGTTTTGCAAGTCTTTTAGTCTTTTTTATGCGGGGGATGGGGGGGGGGGGATAGTGGAAACTGTTTCCCAGACACTTCATATTAAATTCTATAGTATTGTGTTCAATTCATTTTATTTGTGTGGCTGTATTGTAACTCACATTTCACTGCACGAATTGGTGTATGTGACAAAAAATGCAACTTGAACTTGAAATGGAAGGATCTAACCAAGGTCCTGGTCTCAGAAAGCACATATTAATTTAGTTTTCACGTGAGGAAAAAAACTTATGTCAGCATGCATCATGAGAAAAGTATAAAAAAGGTATAAAATATTTTGTACAAACCAATGGCAAGCATGGCTTCATAATTCAGCTTCACTTTCCTATAACGGAGCTTCTCCAAGTCAATTATTTATTCAAACTCTTCATTGGGAAAGTAGCCAGCAATGTCGTCAAAATGGCCAGCATCCTGGAAAAACAAAAAATGTACCTGATACACTTTGGTGCATAATCTGCAATCATCAGATATTAATTCAAAAACAGATTTAAAAATATCCTTTTTATTTAATACAGGACAATTCCAGGATTAAAAAATCACGACTTAAATTAAAGGGTAATTTCTTCAGGACAGAAATGAGACATTTCTTCACTAAGAATATAAAAAGTTTTTTTTCTGGGGTTGAAATAAATCAGCTTTTAATTGCATTCCAGCAAGATCAAAACATTATCGATTCCAAGAAGTAAACTGCTGCAAAACCACTATTGTAAAAATGAATAAATTGTCAGAGATATTCAGCAGGCCAGGCAGCAGCTGTGGAGGTAGAAGCTGAGTGAATGTTTCAGGTTAATATTCTTTCTTCGCAGCTGGGGAAAGTTGTCAGATGGAGACAAACTAGAAAGATGGGGAGATGGTCTGAATGGCCTCAGTCCCAGATCAATATTAATGTCAGTGACCCACTCCAGAGCCCAGGGAACTAACTCATCCACTCCTCACTGACACCAATCTCTGGGGTTGTGATGGTCTGAGAAGGAGCAACAGCATCTTCCCCGTTCCCAGGCCGTGGAGAGAGAGGAGATTTATGCGGCATTTTCTGCCTGCTCGCTCTCCATGTCAAAGCTGCCTGGACTCTCACCTCTGAGCCCTGCGTCCCACACATGGTCTTGTCTCCTTCAGCAGTTCCTCCTGAGGGTCTCCCTTCCTGAGCTCAGACTCCCACTTCTCCTCACCTACACACCGACTAAACCCCTCGATCACTGAAGCGTCGCCTCGACGACACCTCACGATCAAACTGCTCCTCACGACCAGACCTCGACTCGCCTCGACTAAACTCCACGTCACTGAAACCAACCTCGCGCCCGCCCGCCTCCAATAACCAACCGCCGTTAGCCTGGTCCTCGCTCCTCGCTATTTATAGACCCGGCCGTTGGCGGAGGCGGGGCTTGACGACAACGTCAACGTCAGTGCGTGTGCCCCCCTCCCCCCCCCACACCGGCTCTCTCGGGCAGTGCGCCTGCGCTGCTCTCCGCGCTCGACCCCGCCCCTTTGTTTGTTGCCGCCAATGGCCCGGGGGGGAGGGAGAGGGGCGGAGCGGGGGCTATAAATAGCGGGTCCTCTCCGGGGCCTGGGAACGGGGAAGATGCTGCTGCTCCTTCTCCTCCTCAGACCATCACAATCCTAGGAGGAGTGAGGAGTGGGCTCTGGAGTGGATCACTGACAATAATATGACCATCACACCCTTGTAACGGACTGCTTGAACTACTTCACTCCGCCAGACGTTACAAGGCCTTCTACGCCCGAACCTCCAGACTCAGAAACAGCTTTATTCCAAGAGCTATAGCGGCTCTGAACCGGCCCTGCTGAATGCCCCCCCCCACCCACCCCCCCTGGTCAGTCTCCCTCGGATGGTCACGTCACTCAGCTTGCCTATTTATTTATTTTACTTTTCTTGTACATCGGTGGAGCTGCATACTAAATCTCGTTGCACTGACGTGCAATGACAATAAAAGATATTATTATTATTATTATTATTAGATGTCAGCTGATCGACATCGATGAGACCAAGTGTAGGCTTGACGATCGCTTCGCCGAACACCTCCGCTCGGTCCGCAATAACCAACTTGATCTCTCGGTGGCTCAGCAGTTCAACTCCCCCTCCCATTCCGAATCCGACCTTTTTGTCCTGGGCCTCCTCCATGGCCAGAGTGAGGACCACCGGAAATTATAGGAGCAGCACCTCATATTTGGGCAGTTTATACCCCATCGGCATGAACACTGACTTCTCCAATTTCAGGTAGCCCTTACTGTCTCCTCCCCTTCTCAGCTCTCCCTCAGCCCTCTGACTCCTCCTCTTCCTTTCTTCTTCCAGCCTCCCCCCCCACCACCCTACATCAGTCTGAAGAAAGGTCTCGGCCTGAAACGTTCCCTATTTCCTTCACTCCAAACCTCCATAGAGGTTTTTTATCTACCTGCCCATTTCAGCAACTGATCTTCATCCCGCCGTATCTTCCGACAGCTTCCTCATTGTCTGCAACTCCTCCGATCTTGGTGTCGTCAGCAAACTCACTCAGCCACAGATCGTCAGCATCTTCACACATGCGCTCTGATGGAGGGACAGCGCATCCTGAACATTTTTGCCGCTGTAAAGCACCTGAGTTCACCGTGTTATTGTGAATGTCGGAGTGGTCACTGCCGAACCCGGCTCTCTTTTAACGCCACGCACCCTATCTACTCATACTGCCTCCTTCAGTGAGATGAGAACCTGGACCCAAATATCCCACTGCACATCAATTCTGTCAATGAAGAAGGGTCTTGACCTGAAACGTCACCCATTCCTTCTTGGTCAAGTATGAATATTGCTTTCTTTAACTTCAAGCACACCAGCGTTCGCTCTATCTCCATCCCTCCCCCACCAAAGTCACAACAGCTTGAAGTCTTGAATTTTCATGGCTTTTCATGTCTTGAATTTTCGTGGTTTTAACATCTTGAATTTTCGTAGCTTTTCATGTCGAATTTTCGTGGCTTTTCATGTCTTGAATTTTCGTGACTTTTCATGTCTTGAATTTTCGTGGCTTTTCACGCCTTGAATTATCGTGGCTTTTCACGCCTTGAATTTTCGTGGCTTTTCACGCCTTGAATTTTCGTGGCTTTTGATGTCTTGAATTTTCGTGGCTTTTCATGTCTTGATTTTTCGTGGCTTTTCACGTCTTGTCATTGCGTTTCATATCTTGAATTTTCGTGGCTTTCAACGTCTTGAATTTTCTAGGCTTTTCACGTCTTGAATAGTCATTGATTTTCACGTCTTGAAATTTCGTGGCTTTTCAAGTCTTGAATTTTTGTGGGGGTTTTCCACGTCTTGAATTTTTGTGTATTTTCACATCTTCAATATTCGTGTCTTTTCATTCCTTGAATTTTCGTGGCTTTTCGTGTCATGAATTTTCGAGGCTTTTCACGTCATGAATTTTCGTGGCTTTTCACGTCTTGAATTTTTGTGGCTTTTCACGTCTTGAATTTTCGTGGCTTTTCATGACCCGAAACGTCATCTATTCCTTCTCGCCAGAGATGCTGCCTCTCCCGCTGAGTTACTCCAGCATTTCGTGTCAATCTTCGGTTTAAACCGGCATCTGCAGTTGCACCCAACACTGTTAATAATTTAGTTTAGTTTAGAGATACAGCGTGGAAACAGGCACACCGAGTCTGCACTAACCAACGATCCTCGCACATTATCACTATTAATAGGTTGAAAGCGAAGAGCAAAGTCAGTAACACCGCCATCATGGGGCTTCTGCACTCGGACGACTGCGCCAATGCAGCACACTCTGCAGAAGACCCCCAGGGCGTCCTGAATGCCTTTGCCAACGCATACAAAGCCATGGGCCTAGATCAGGTCCCACATCAACCTCCACCCAACCAGCCGTCTAAAAGTGGACGACACCACTCTTGAAAATGTTGACCACTTCCCCAACCTTGGCAGCATTCTTTCCTCAAAAGCTGACATCGACTCTGAGGTCAACCATCGCCTGAGTTGTGCCAGCGGAGCCTACGCCAGACTCAGGAGAAGTCTTTGAAGACCGAGACCTAAAGGTTCAAACATAACAGCTGGTAACAGAGACGTTGTCCTCTAACACCCTGTTGTATGGAGTTGAATAATGGACCACTTACAGCAGGCACCTGAGAGCCCCGGAACAATATCATCGAAGATCCTTACAAAATATTCTGAGGATTAGCTGGGAGGACAAACGCACAAACATCAACATTTTGGAGGAAGCCAACATGACCAGCATCACCACCACAATAAAGCAGCACCAACTTCGATGGACTGGCCATATCATCCGCATGTTCAACACACGTCTCCCTAAACAAATCCTGTACTCTCAACTGAAGGAAGGTCGGCGAGCCCCCGGCGGGCCAAAGAAAAGCTTCAAGGACAATACCTAGAACAGTTTGAAGAAATTCAACATCACATCAAGCAAATGAGAGTGCATTGCACTTGACATGCATTGCTGGAGGAAGTCCGTGCAGGAATGAGCTGCACTTCACGAAATGGAACCACGCCGTGTCGCAGAGACAAAGCGACAGCAGCGTAAGGAGAGAGAGAAGGAGGCTCGACAACTACCAACTGCCGCCAGTCTCCACTGCCCACGTTGTACCAAGGTGTGTGGATCGTAGATCGCCCTTTACAGACGTCTGCAGACCCACAAGTGGACGACCTTATGGAGAGGACAGTCATATTCGTTTCGAGTGACCGCCGATGATCACACAAGAGAGACAATTTAAACTGTTATGCCAAGCCATTTATGTATATAATGTAAATAAATGAGCTGGACATCAATGTTAATTGGTTAAGTTTAATTTCGAGATACAGTGCGGAGACAGTCCCTTATTCCCACTGAATTTGCACCGAGGAAGGAACGGCAGATACTGGTTTACACCGAAGATAGACACAAAAGCTGGAGTAACCCAGCGGGGCTGGGAGCATATCTGGAGAAAATGTGACGTTTTGGTTCGAGACCCTTCTTCAGACTGAGAGGCAGGTGAAAGGGAAACGAGAGGTATGGGAAGGTACAGAACAAATCAGGCCGAAACGATGGCCCAGGAAAGTTGGAGCCCACAATGGTCTATTGCTTGTCATGGAAGAGATACAAGCAGGTAAACTAGCAGAACAATAAAGTGGGGGAGGAACAGAGAGAGGGAAAGCAAGGGTTACTTGAGGTTAGAGAAGGCAATGTTCATACCGCTGGGGTGTAAGCTGCCCAAGCGAAAGATGAGGTGCTATTCTTCCAATTCAGTTGTTTGTAACCATGAAATGCCAGTATGTAGCTAGCTAGCCAGTCTGTAGCAATGTAGCTAGCTACCTAGTTATCCAGTTGGTAGCTCAGCCTCGGTTGCTACCTAACTATCCAGTATGTAACTCAGTCTGGCTATCGACTTAGCTATCCAGTATGTGGGCATTTGTACAGGATGTAGCCATCTAGCTGGCTCAATTGTGATCATGTTTTGTCTTTTTGCTAACTGGTTTGCTCGTGACTAAAGCTTTTCACTGTACCTCGGTACACGTGAGAATAAATTAATGAGGGGGAAAGGATTATATGAGATTGTTACGTGGATTAGTGTAACAACACACCAGTTGTTGTTGTAAAGCTTCAGTTGTTGTTGCTCAGATTGTATTGCTCCTTTACAGGTGCTCTCCCCTAAATCTACCCTAAATTTACAGATGCCTTCCCTACTGCACCATCTAAAGGTGCCCTCCTATAATTCACCATTTACAGATGACCTCCTAATTCACCATTTAAAGGTGCCCTCACCTAAATCCCCCTCCCACATACATGCCCTGCCCTAAATCCACATTTAGAGGTGCCCTTCCCTAAACCCCCTCCTATAGCTAGGCACCCTCCCCTATATGTAACTATCTAGCTACCTGGTTTTCCAGTATGTAGCCTCTAGCTAACTACCTAGCTATCCAGTACGTTGCCCACTAGCTATCTATCTAGCTACCCAAGTATGTAGCCCAGTCTAGTTAGCTACCTAGCTATCCAGTATGTAGTTCACTCTAGCTAACTACGTAGCTATCCAGTATGTAGCTCAGTTTTGCTATCTCTAACTATCCAGTATGTAAACATTTAGCTAGATACCTAGTTATATAGGATGTACTCATCTAGCTGGCTCAATTGTGATCATGTTTTGTCTTTTTGCTAACTGGTCAGCTCGCAACTAAAGCTTTTCACTGTACCTCGGTACACGTGAGAATAAATTAATGAGGGGGAAAGAATTATATGAGATTGTTACGTCGATTGGTGTAATAACACACCAGTTGTTGTTGTAAAGCTTCAGTTGTTGTTGCTCAGATTGTATTGCTCCTTTACTGGTGCTCTCCCCTAAATCTACCCTAAATTTACAGATGCCTTCCCCACTGCACCATTTAAAGGTGCCCTCCTCTAATTCACCATTTACAGATGCCCTCCTAATTCACAGTTTAAAGGTGCCCTCCCCTTGTGGGTAACACTCGGGCTACAACAGAAGCATCGGTGTCAATAGTCAAGCTCACATTTGAGAGGCTGGGGTTTGTGATACATCTAGATAAATCCAAATTGTCACCAAGCACAGTAATTGATTACTTGGGGTTCACTATTAATTCAGAACAAATGATAGTGACTTTGCCCAAAGATAAAAAGCTGCAGTTAATTGAGGGTTGTAGCAAGCTCATTACACAGCATCAACCATCAATTAGGCAAGTGGCAAGCTTGCTTGGCAAACTAATTGCTTCATTTCCAGCTGTGCAGTTTGGTCCACTGCATTATCAGCAACTGCAGCGAGCAAAGGTACAAGCGTTGAGGAGACATTTAGGGCATTTTGATAGACCCATGCAATTACCAGTAACAGCTATTACTGAAATACAATGGTGGATCAGGAGTGTCTCATATGCTTCCAGGGAAATTCTGGTTGAAACACCTGCTATTATTCTGCAGACTGGTGTAAGTGCTCTAGGTTGGGGAGCTACTGATACTATTTCCATCTGTGGAGGCAGATGGAATGTGGAAGAAGTACCTTTGCTCCAAGCACATGGGATCAATTACCTAGAACTGTTAGGTACATTTTATGGGCTTAAAGGTTATTGCTCTAATGTGCAAAACGTGCATGTACAGGTTGAGATTGACAACACTACGGCTGTAGCGTATGCTAATCACATGGGTGGTATCATGTCAGAACCTTGTGATAGATTGGCAAACGTTATCTGGAACTGGTGTATTAGCAGAAACATTTGGCTTTCGGCAATCTACCTACCAGGTAGATTCAACATAATCGCAGACACCAGGTCACGTAAATTCAATGACAATACAGAATGGATGTTAAATCGTGACAACTTTAATAAAATTGTTGCGCAATTTGGGATGCCAGAAATTGACTTGTTTGCATCTAGTAACCACCAATTACCTAAATATGTTTCATGGGAACCAGATCCTGGTGCGACAGAATGGATGTTAAATGGATGCATTCTCGCTACATTGGGGTGTAATATTTTTGTATGCATTTCCTCCATTTTGTCTCATTAGTAGGTGTCTATAAAAGATCAAGCAGGACTCCGCTTGAGGAGTGTTGGTGGTACCAGATTGGCCTACACAACCATGGTACCCACTGCTGTTAAAAATAATCACAAAGCCTCTTATGGTTATTCTTAAACAAGAAAACCTACTTGTGCACCCTGTAACTGGTGATTCGCATCCTTTACATGATCATATTGGTTTGTTGATTTGCAGATTCTAAGGAGGCCATATCTCGGAAGAGGACTATCAGAGCGTACGGGGGATGTTATTGCAGCAGCCTGGAGGAATAGTACCCAAACGCAGCACATTTCTTACATATGTAAATGGGAGGTGTTTTGCTTATTGCAGAATATTTCGTATCACACTGCAAACATCCCAGATGTGTTAGAGTTTCTGTCAACTCTCTATTTTGATTTGAAATTAAGTTATAGTGCTATCAATACTGCAAGAAGTGCCCTCTCTGCATATCTATGGAGGGAGTCGGAACAATATCTTGTCGGATCACACCCTTTGTTCTGTAGGTTAATGAAGGGAATTTTCAATTCCAAGCCTCCTCGACCCAGGTATACAGAAATCTGGAATGTGAGGGATGTGCTGATGTTACTTCGTCAATGGACTCCCATTTCAGCTCTATCTTTGGCCAAGGTTACCATGAAGGTAGTTATGCTCATGGCACTAGTTTCAGCACAGAGAGTGCAGACATTGTTGAAATTACCAATAGATAGGATGGTAGTGGCAGCAGATGCCGTTACTTTCTATGTCTATGATTTACTCAAACAGAGCAGACCTGGAGTCACGGGGTGTAAGTTGTTTTTTTCAACATATCCTACGGACCCAAGACTATGTGTAGTGTCACATTTAAGATGTTACATTGAAGCCACCAGGAACTTAAGAGGTGCAGAATCAGCATTCTGTATCAGCCATAAAAAACACATAAGAAAGTGTCAGTGCAGACAATCTCAAGGTGGTGAAGCAGGTGCTGGTTGATGCAGGGATTGATACTGACAAATTTAAATCTTATTCCACCAGGGCGGCATCAACATCGGCGGCCAGGGATTTGGATGCCCCAATGGACCATATCCTCGCGGCCGCAGGATGGCCAGGTGAACGGATGTTTCACAAGTATTACCATAAAGAGTTTGCAGAACCTGGGGTATTTGGCGGTGCTGTTTTGGATTCAGTGTTAAGTTCCCCTCTGGGATAAAGGGGGATTTTTTTTGTTATGATTAATAAATCATTAACTGATTACATCAATGTTATGGTTATATATTATTGATTGTTTTCACTCATTCAGAGTCAATCAATGCAGTGAGACGCCTGGATTTCAATCTACGGCATGAAATCACAGAGCATTGAAATCTTCACGTAGTCACTCACGTGACTCCGAATTAAAATAGTGAGATTAAACGAGAACTTACCAGTTTGAAGTTTGATCTTTATTTTATGAGGAGTTACGATGAGGGACTATGTGCCCTCCTCTCCCACCTTCATAAAGATCAGCTGGAAGTTATGTTTTTCTCACTAATCTTACTATTATGCTTCTGTAATTATTATCTGTGATTTCACACCGCTGCTTTGAAGATTGACGCGTGTGCACCTAGACGGGGTCTTCTTCATGTAGTCCCTCATCGTAATTCCTCATAAAATAAAGATCAAACTTCAAACTGGTAAGTTCTCGTTTAATCTCACTATTTTGTCGCTTTTCATGTCCTGAATTTTCATCACTTTTCGCGTGCTGATTTTTCGTTGCTTTTCACATGCTGAATTTTCGTCGCTTTATGTGTGCTGAAATTTCAGTGCTTTTTATGTGCTGCAATTTCGTCGCTTTTCAAGTCCTGAAATTGCGTTGCTTTTCACGTCCTGAATTTTCGACACTTTTCACATCCTGAAGGTTCGTCACTTTTTGTATGCCGAAATGTTGTCACTTTTCGTGTCCTGAAATTTTGTCGTTTTTCGTACCCTGAATTTTCGTCGTTTATCGCGTGCTGAATTTTCGTCGCTGTATGCCTCCTGGGGTTTCGTCGCTTTTCGCGTCCTGAATTATCCTCGCTTTTCGTATGCTGAATTTTTGTCGCGTTTCGCGTGCTGAATTTCATAGCTTTTCCCGTTCTGAAATGTCGTCACTTTTCCGTGCAGAATTTTCGTCACTTTTCACTTGCTGAATTTTCGTCGCTTTTTGTGTCCTGAAAATTAGTTGCATTTCACGTCCTGAATTTTTGTCACATTTCATGTCCTGAATTTTCGTTACTTTTAGCTTCCCGAATTATCAACGCTTTTCGCATCCTGAAGGTTCGTCGCTTTTCGTGTGCTTAATTTTCGTTGCTTTTCACATGCTGAATTTTCGTCAATTTTCTCGTGCAGAATTTTCGTCGCTTTTGGCTTCCTGAAGGTTCGTCACTTTTCACAAGCTGAATTTTCATCGCTTTTCACAGGATGAATTTTCATCGCTTTTCGCATGCTGAAATTTTCATGTCCTGAAATTTCGTCGCTTTATGTGTCCTGAATTTACATAACTTTTTTGTAGCTTTTCCCATGCTGAATTTTCGTTGCTTTTCATGTAGTTCATTTATGTAGCTTTTCGCGTGCTTCATATTCATCGCTTTTTGCGTCCTGAAGGTTCGTCACTTTTCGCATGCTGAATTTTCGTTCCATTCCTCATGCTGAATTTTCATTGATATTCGCATGTTGAATTTTCGACGCTTTTCACGTTCTGAAATCTCGTCACTTTTCGTGTGCTGAATTTTCGCGTCCTGAAGGTTCGTCGCATTTCACATGCTGAATTTTCGGCGCTTTTCGCATGCTGAATTTTCATCACTTTTCGCGTGCTGAATTTTCGCGTTCTTAAAGTTCGTCACTTTTCGCATGCTGAATTTTTGTAGCTTTTCGCATGCTGAATTTTCATCACTTTTCACGTTCTGAAATTTTGTCACTTTTCGCGTGCTGAATTTTCGAGTCCTGAAGGTTCGTCGCTTTCCGCATGCTGAATTTTCGCGTTCTTAAGGTTCGTCACTTTTCGCATGCTGAATTTTCGTCGCTTTTCGCATGCTGAAATGTCATTACTTTTCGCGTGCTGAATTTTCGTCGCTTTTCACGTTCTGAAATTTCGTCACCTTTTGCGTGCTGAATGTTCGTCGCTTTTCGCATGCTGAATATTTGCCACTTTTCGCATGCTGAATTTCCGTCGCTTTTCGCGTGCTTTGTTTTCATCGCTTTTCACGTCCTGAAGGTTCGTCGCTTTTTGAATGCTGAATTTTCGTCGCATTTCGCATGCTGAATTTTCGTCGCTTATCGCGTGCTGAATTTTCGTTGGTTTTCGCGTGCGGCATTTTCGTCGCTTTTTGTGTCCTGAAGGTTCATCGCTTTTTGCGTGCTGAATTTTCGTTGGTTTTGACGTATGACATTTTCATTGCTTTTCGCGTCCTGAAGGTTCCTCTCTTTTCGCATGCTGAAATGTCATCGCTTTTCACTTGCTGAATTTTTGGCGCTTTTCGTGTGCTGAAATGTTGTCGCTTTTCTCGTTCTGAAATTTCGTCGCTTTATGCGTCCTGAATTTTCGTCAATTTTTGCATGCTGAATTTTCGTCGCTTTTCGTGTGCTGAATGTTCGTCGCTTTTCGCATGCTGAATATTTGCCGCTTTTCGCGTGCTGAATTTACGTCGCTTTTCGTATCCTGAAGGTTCGTCACTTTTCACATGCTGAATTTTCATCACTTTTCACAGGCTGAATTTTCGTCGCTTTATGCGTCCTAGTTTCAGCGCATTTTGCATCCTGAATTTATGTTGGTTTTCACGTGCATCATTTTCATAGTTTTTCGCGCCCTGAAGGTTCCTCTCTTTTTGCATGCAGAATTTTCGTCGCTTTCCACTTGCTGAAATTCCGTCGCTTTTCTCATCCTGAAATTTAGTCGCTTTATGCGTCCTGATGTTTCATCGCATTTCGCATCCTGAATTTACGTCGCTTTTCGTGTGCTGAATTTTCGTCACTTTTCGTGTGCTGAATGTTTGTCACTTTTCGCATGCTGAATTTTCGTTGCATTTCGTGTGCTTCATTTTCACCGCTTTTCGCATCCTGAAGGTTCGTCGCTTTTCGCATGCTGAATTTTTGTCGCATTTCGCATGCTGAATTTTCATTAGTTTTCACGTGCGGAATTTTCTTCACTTTTTGCATCGTGAAGATTTGTAAGTTTTTGCGTGCTTAATTTTCGTCCCTTTTTGCGTGCTGAAATTTCGTCGCTTTTCACGTCCTGAAATTTCATCGCTTTATGCGTCATGATGTTTCATCGCATTTCACATCCTGAATTTACATCGCTTTGTGTGTGCTGAATTTTCGTTGCTTTTCGCGTTCTGAATTTTTTTCACTTTTCGCATTATGAATTTGCGTCGCATTTCGCGTGCTTCATTTTCATCGCTTTTCGCGTCCTGAAGGTTCGTCACTTTTCGAATACTGAATTTTCGTCACATTTCGCATGCTGAATTCTCGTCGTTTATCGCGTGCTGAATGTTCGTTGTATTTCGCACGCGGAATTTTTGTCACTTTTCGCATCCTGGTTTGTCGCTTTTCGCGTGCTGAATTTTCGTCATTTTTTACGTGCTGAATTTTCGTTGATTTTTGCGTGCTTCATTTTCATCGCTTTTCGCGTCCTGAAGGTTCCTCTCTTTTTGCGTTTTCGTCACTTTTCGCTTGCTGAATTTTCGTCGCTTATCATGTGCTGAATTTTCGTTGGTTTTCGCGTGCGGAATTTTCGTCACTTTTCGCATCGTGAAGGTTTGTCGCTTTTCGCGTGCTGAATTTTCGTCACTTTTAACGTGTTGAATTTTCGTTGGTTTTTGCTTGCTTCATTTTCATCGTTTTTCGTGCCTTGAAGGTTCATCTCTGTTTGCGTGCAGAGTTTTCTTCGCTTTTTGCTTGCTGAATTTTCGTCGCTTTTCTCTTGCTGAATTTTCGGCGCTTTTCACGTTCTGAAATTTCGTCACTTTTCGCGTGCTGAATGTTCGTCGCTTTTCGCGTGCAGAAATTTCGTTGCTTTTCACGTCCTGAAATTTAGTCGCTTTATGTGTCCTGATGTTTCATCGTATTTTGGGTCCTGAATTTACGTCGCTTTTCATGTGCTAAATTTTCGTCGCTTATGCGTGTCGAATTTTTGTCACTTTTCGCATGTAGCATTTTTGTCGCTTTTCGCGTGCTTCATTTTCATCGCTTTTCGCATCCTGAAGGTTCGTCGCTTTCCGAATGCAAATTTTTCGTCGCATTTCGCATGCTGAATTTTCGTCGATTTTCGCGTGCTTCGTTTTTAAAACATCACTTTTCATGTCCTGAAGGTTCCTCTGTTTTCGCGTGCTGCATTTTCGTCACTTTTCGCTTGCTGAATTTTCGTCGCTTTTCATGTGCAGAAATTCTGTCGCTTTTGTTGTTCTGAAATTTCGTCGCTTTATGCGTCCTGAATTTTCGTCGCTTTTTGCATTCTGAATTTCAGTCGCCTTATGTGTGCTGAAATTTCTTCGCTTTTCATGTTCTGAATTTTCGTCGCTTTTCATATCCTGAAGGTTCGTCAATTTTTGCGTGCTGCATTTTCGTCGCTTTTCGCGTGCTGAATTTTTGTAGCTTTTCACATGCTGAATTTTTGTTGCTTTTCGCGTACTGAATTTTCGTCGCTTTTCGCTTGCTGAAATTCCGTCGATTTTCGTCGCTTTTTGTTGCTTTATGCATCCTGATGTTTCATCACCTTTCGTGTCCTGAATTTACGTCGCATTTCGTGTATTGAAATTTCGTCGCTTTTCTCTTGCTGAAATTTCGTCGCTTTTCTCTTGCTGAAATTTCGTCATTTTTCATGTCCTGAAATTTCGTCGATTTATGCGTCCTCATGTTCCATCGCATTTCGCATCCTGAATTTACGTCGCTTTTTGTGTGCTGAATTTTTGTCACTTTTCGCATGATGAATTTCCCTTGATTTTCCCGTGCTTCATTATCATCACTTTTCACGTCCTGAATTCTCGTCGCTTTTTGCGTGCTGGATTCTCGTCACTTTTCGCGTTCTGAAATTTCGTCACTTTTCGCATGCTGAATGTTTGTCGCTTTTCGCATCCTGTAAGTCCGTCACTTTTGCCATGCTGAATTTTCGTCGCTTTTCGCGTGCATTATTTTCGTCGCTTTTCGCATGCTGAATTTTCGTAGCTTCTCGTGCTGAATTTTCGTCGCTTTTAACGTTCTGAATTTTCATCTTTTCGTAGGCTGAAATTTCGTCACTTTTCACGTCCTGAATTTACATAGCTTTTCGCGTCCTGAAGGTTCATCACTTTTATTGTGCTGAATTTTCATCGCTTTTCGCATGCTGAATTTTCGTCGCTATTCGCGTCCTGAATGTTTGTCGCTTTTCGCCTGCTGAATTGCGTCACTTTTCGCGGCTGAATTTTCGTCGCTTTCCATGTGCTGAAATTTTGTCGCATTTCACGTGCTGAAATTTCGTCGGTTTTCGCGTCCTGAAAGTTCATAATTTTTCACGTGCTAAATTTTCATTGCTTTTCGCAAGCTGAATTTTCGTCGCTTTTCATGTGCTGAAATTTTCGTCGCATTATGTTTTGTTGCTTTTCGCGTCCTGAATTTACGTCGCTTTTTGTGTGCTGAATTTTCATCGCTTTTTGCGTGCTGTATTTTTGTAGCTTTTCACATGCTGAATTTTCGTCGCTTTTCGCATGCTTCATTTTCATCACTTTTCGCACACTGAATGTTCGTCGCTTTTAGCATCCTAAATTTTCGTCGCTTTTCCCCGTGCATCATTTTCTTCACTTTTCGCGTCCTGAAGGATCGTCGCTTTTCGCATGCTGAAGTTTCGTCCCTTTTCGCGTCCTGAATTTACGTCGCTTTTCATGTGCTGAATTATCGTCGCTTTTCGCCTGCTGAATTTCGTCACTTTTCGTGGCTGAATTTTCGTCCCTTGTCTCGTTCTGAAATTTCGTCACTTTTCGCGTGCTGAATTTTCGTTGCTTTTCGCTTCCTGAAGGTTCATCATTTTTCACGTGCTGAATTTTCACCGCTTTTCGCTGGCTGAATTTTTGTCGCTTTTCATGTGCTGAAATTTTGTCGCTTTTCACGTGCTGAAATTTTCGTCGCTTTATGTGTCCCGATGTTTTGTTGCTTTTCGCGTCCTGAATTTACGTCGCTTTTTGTGTGCTGAATTTTCATCGCTTTTTGTATGCTGTATTTTTGTAGCTTTTTGCATGCTGAATTTTCATCGCTTTATGCATGCTTCATTTTCATCACTTTTCGCATACTGAAGGTTCGTCGCTTTTAGCATGCTAAATTTTCGTCGCTTTTCCCCGTGCTTCATTTTCATCACTTTTCGCGTCCTGAAGGATCGTCGCTTTTCGCATGCTGAAGTTTCGTCCCTTTTCGCGTCCTGAATTTATGTCGCTTTTCATGTGCTGAATTTTCGTCGCTTTTCCACTGCTTCATTTTCATCTCTTTTTGCATCAGGATGGTTCGTCGCTTTTCCCATGCAGAATTTTCGTCGATTTTCGTATGCTGAATTTTCATCACTTTTCGCGTGCTGAAGTTTTGTTGCTCTTTTCGCATGCTGAATTTTCATCAATTTTCGCATGCTGAATTTTCGTGACTTTTCGCGTGCTGAATTTTCGTTGCTTTTCGCATGCTGAAATTTCGCACGCTTTTCCCGTGCTTCATTTTTATCTCTTTTCGCGTCCTGAAGGTTTGTCGCTTTTTGCATGGTGAAGATTGGTCGCTTTTTGCGTCCTGAATTTACTTCGCATTTCGTGTGCTGAATTTTCGTCACTTGTCATGTTCTGAAAATTTCGTCACTTTGCACATGCTGAATTTTCGTCGCTTTTCGCGTGCTGAATTTTTGTCACTTTTCGCATGCGGAATTTTCGTCACTTTTCACTTGCTGAATTTTCGTTGATTTTCTCTTTCTGAAATTTCGTTACTTTTCGCGTGCTGAATTTACGTCGTTTTCGCGTCCTGAAGGTTCATGACTTTTGTCGTGCTGAATTTTTGTCGCTTTTCCCATGCTTCATTTACATCACTTTTCGCGTCCTGGAGGTTCGTCGCTTTTTACATGCTGAATTTTCGTTGCTTTTCACGTTCTGAAAGTTCATAATTTTTCACGTGCTAAATTTTCATCGCTTTTCGCAGGCTGAATTTTCGTCGCTTTTCATGTGCTGAAATTTTGTCGCTTTTCATGTGCTGAAATTTTCGCCACTTTATGTCCCGATGTTTTGTTGCTTTTCGCGTCCTGAATTTACGTCGCTTTTTGTGTGCTGTATTTTTGTAGCTTTTCACATGCTGAATTTTCGTCGCTTTTTGCATGCTTCATTATCATCACTTTTCGCATACTGAAGGTTCGTCGCTTTTAGCATGCTAAATTGTCGTCGCTTTTCCCCATGCTTCAATTTCATCACTTTTCGCGTCCTGAAGGATCGTCACTTTCCGCATGCTGAAGTTTCGTCCATTTCACGTCCTGAATTTACGTCGCTTTTCATGTGCTGAATTATCGTCGCTTTTCGCGTGTTTCATTCTCATCACTTTTCGTGTACTGAAGGTTCATCGCTTTTCGCATGCTGAATTTTCGTCGCTTTTTGCATGCTGAAGTTTCGTTGCTTTTCGCATGCTGAATTATTGTCGTTTTTTCCGTGCCTCATTTTCATTCCTTTTTGCGTCCTGGTTCGTCACTTTTCACGTGCTAAATTTTCGTCGCTTTTCCAGTGCCTCATTTTCATCGCTTTTTGCATCCTGATGGTTCGTCTCTTTTCGCATGCTGAATTATCATCGATTTTCGCCTGCTGAATTTTCGTCACTTTTAGCGTGCTGAATTTTCGTCGCTTTTCGCATGCTGAATTTTCGTCGCTTTACCCGTGCTTCATTTTCATCGCTTTTCTCGTCCTGGTTCGTCACTTTACGCGTGCTGAATTTTCGTCACTTTTCATGTGCTGCATTTTCATCACTTTTAGCATACTGAAGGTGTGTCACTTTTCGCATCCTGAATTTATGTCGCTTATCATGTGCTCAATTATCGTCGCTTTTCGCGTGTTCCATTTTCATCACTTTTCACATACTGAAGGTTCGTCGCTTTTCGCATGCTGAATCTTTGTCGCTTTTCCGGTGCTTCATTTTCATCGCATTTCGCATGCTGAATTTTCGTCGATTTTCGCATGATGAATTTTCGTCACTTTTCGCGTGCTGAATTTTCGTCGCTTTTTGCATGCTGAATTTTTGTCGCTTTTCCCATGCTTAAAGGCCTGTCTCACGAGTCTGCGGTCATAGGCGGCGAAACAGGAAGAATCTACCGCTCCTGGGCCGCCATAGACTGCGCACTCGGTCAAACGCACAATTCCGGGGCCGTGCAGCGTTGTTCCCAACACCGCACGGTGCTAAAATATAACCAACACTGTTCAAAAATATGTCCCTACCACACAGCCTCCGCCAGTGAGGCACGAGTGCGGCACGGCCGCCGCCACAGCCGCCGCCAGTGTGGCACGAGCGCCGTGCGTCGAACTTGCACCGCCACAGCCTCCGCCAGTGAGGCACGACCGCCGGCACGGCCGCCGCCACAGCCACCACTACAGCGCCGCGATCAGCACAGCCGCCGCCACAGATGCCGCTAGTGAGTCACGTGTGCGGCAGGGCCGCCGCCACAGTCACCGCTTCACCGCCGATGACTGCAACACCGTGAGACAGAGCCTTTAATTTTCATCGCTTTTCGCGTCCTGGTTTGTCACTTTTGTCGCTGAATTGTCGTCGCTTTTCGCTTGATGAATTTTTGTCGCTTTTCGCATGCTGAGTTTTCGTCGATTTTCTTTTACTGAAACCTCGTCACCTTTCATGTGCTGAATTTTTATTGCTTTGCGCATGCTGAATTTTCATCGCTTTTCCCGTGCTTCATTTTCATCGTTTTTCGCGTCCTGAAATTTCGTCACTTTTTGCGTGCTGAATTTTCGTCTCTTTTCGTGTGCTGAATTTTCGTTGCTTTTCGCAGGCTGAGTTTTCGTAGCTTTTCACGTGTTGTATTTTTGTCACTTTTCGCATGCTGAATTTTCGTGGCCTTTCCCGTGCTTCATTTTCATTGCCTTTCGCATGCTTGATTTTTATCTCTTTTCGTGTCCTGAAGGTTCGTCGCTTTTCGCATGCTGAAGTTTGGTCGCTTTTCACGTCCTGAATTGACTTCGATTTTCGTGAGCTGAATTTTCGGCGCTTGTCATGTTCAGAAATTTCGTCACTTGTCGCATGATGAATTTTCGTCACTTTTCGCGTGCTGAATTTTCGTCGCTTTTCCCTTACTGATTTTTCGTCGCTTTTCTCTTTCTCAAATTCCATTACATTTCGCGTGCTGAATTTACATCGTTTTTCGCGTCCTGAATGTTCGTCGCTTTTCGCATGCTGAAGTTTCGTCGCTTTTCGCGTGCTAAATTTATATCGCTTTTCATGTGCTGAATTATCATCGCTTTTTGCGTGTTTCATTTTCATCACTTTTTGCATACTGAAGGTTCATCGCTTTTCGCATGCTGAATTTTCGTCGCTTTTCCAGTGCTTCATTTACATCGCTTTTCTCGTCCTGGTTTGTCGCATTTCGCATGCTGAATTTTCGTCACTTTTCACGTCCTTATGGTTCGTCACTTTTCGCATGCTGAATTTTCGTTGTTTTTGCATCCTGAATTTACGTCGGTTTTCGCCTGCTGAAGTTTCATCACTTTTCGCATCCTGAATTTACGCCGCTTTTCATTTACTGAATTATCGTCGCTTTTTGCGTGTTTCATTTTCATCACTTTTCGCATGTAGAATTTTCGTCACTTTTCCAGTTCTTCAATTTCATCGCTTTTCGCGTCCTGAAGGTTTGTTGCTTTTCGCATGCTGAATTTTCGTCGATTTTCGCATCCTGAATTTTCGTCACTTTTCGCGTGCTGAATTTTTGTCGCTTTTCACGTACAGAAAACCCGTCACTTTTCACGCGATGAATTTTCGTCGCTTTTCCCATGCTGAATTTTCATCGCATTTCTCTTTCTGAAATTTCGTTACTTTTTGCGTGCTGAATTCACGTCGCTTTTTGCATCCTGAAGGTCCATCACTTTTGTCGTGCTGAAATTTCATCGCTTTTCGCAGGCTGAGTTTTCGTCGCTATTCACGTGCTGTATTTTTGTCACTTTTCGCATGTTGAATTTTCTTCGCTTTTCGCCTGCTGAATTTCGTCACTTTTCGAGGCAGAATTTTCGTCGCTTGTCTCGTTCTGAAATTGCATCGCTTTTCGCGTCCTGAAGGTTCGTCACTTTTCGCATGCTGACTTTTTGTCGCTTTTCGCAGGCTGTTTTCGTTGCCTTTCACGTGCTGTATTTAAGTCACTTTTCGCATGCTGAATATTCGTCGCATTTCGCGTGCTGAATTTTTGTCGCTTTTCGCATGCTGAATTTTAATCGCTTTCCCCGTGCTTCATTTTCACCACTTTTTCGCGTACTGAAGGTTCGTCACTTTTCGCGTGCTGAATTTTCGTCTCTTTTCATGTGCTGAATTTTCGTTGCATTCCAAAGGCTGAGTTTTCGTCGCTTTTCACGTGCTGTATTTTTGTCACTTTTCGCATGCTGAATTTCCGTCACCTTTCGCGTGCTTCATTTTCATCGCCATTCGCGTGCTTCATTTTCATCAATTTTCGCATCCTGAAGGTTCGTCGCTTTTCGTATGCTGAAGTTTTGTCGCTTTTCTCGTCCTGAATTTACTTCGATTTTCGTGAGCTGAATTTTCGTCGCTTGTCATGTCCTGAAATTTCATCACTTGTTGCATGCTGAAATTCCATTACATTTCACGTGCTGAATTTACATCGTTTTTCGCGTCCTGAATGTTCGTCACTTTTCGCATGCTGAAGTTTCGTCGCTTTTCGCATCCTGAATTTATGTCGCTTTTCATGTGTTTTCGCGTGTTTCATTTTCATCACTTTTTGCATACTGAATGTTCGTCGCTTTTCGCATGCTGAATTTTCGTCACTTTTCCAGTGCTTCATTTTAATCGCTTTCCTCGTCCTGGATTGTCGCATTTCGCATGCTGCATTTTCGTCACTTTTCGCGTCCTTAAGGTACGTCACTTTTCGCGAGCTGAATTTTCGTTGTTTTTGCATCCTGAATTTACGTCGGTTTTCGCCTCCTGAAGTTTCATCACTTTTCGCATCCTGAATTTACGCCGCTTTTCATTTGCTGAATTATCGTCGCTTTTCACGTGTTTGATTTTCATCACTTTTCGCATATTGAAGGTTCATCGCTTTTCGCATGCAGAATTTTCGTCACTTTTCCAGTTCTTCATTTTCATCGCTTTTCGCGTCCTGAAGGTTTGTTGCTTTTCGCATGCTGAATTTTCGTCGATTTTCGCAACCTGAATTTTCGTCACTTTTCGCGTGCTGAATTTTTGTCGCTTTTCACGTACAGAAAACTCCTCACTTTTCACGTGATGAATTTTCGTCGCTTTTCGCGTGATGAATTTTTGTCCCTTTTCGCATGCTGAATTTTTGTCGCTTTTTCCGTGCTGAATTTCAATCGCTTTTCTCTTTCTGAAATTTCATTCCTTTTCGCGTGCTGAATTTACGTCGCTTTTCGCGTGCTTCATTTTCAACGCCTTTCGCGTGCTTCATTTTCATCGCCTTTCATGTGCTTCATTTTCATCACTTTTCGCGTCCTGAAGATTCGTCGCTTTTCGCATGCTGAATTTTCGTCGCTTTTCCCATTCCTCATTTTCATCGCTTTTCGCGTCCTGGAGGTTCGTCACTTTTCGCATGCTGAATTGTCGTCGCTTTTCGCGTGCTGAATTTTTGTCGCTTTTCACAGGCTGAGTTTACGATGCTTTTCACGTGCTGTATTTTCGTAACTTTTCGCATGCTGAATATTCGTCGCATTTCACGTGCTGAATTTTTGTCGCTTTTCGCATGCTGAATTTTAATCACTTTCCCCTTGCTTCATTTTCATCGCTTTTCGCGTCCTGAAGGTTCGTCACTTTATGTGTGCTGAATTTTCGTCTCTTTTCGTGTGCTGAATTTTCGTTGCTTTTCGCAGGCTCAGTTTTCGTCGCTTTTCACGTGTTGTATTTTTGTTACTTTTCGCATGCTGAATTTTCATCGCCTTCCGTATGCTTCATTTTTTATCTCTTTTCGCGTCCTGAAGTTTGGTCGCTTATCGCGTCCTGAATTTACTTCGCTTTTCGTGAGCTGAATTTTCTTTGCTTGTCATGTTCTGAAATTTCGTCACATTTCACATGCTGAATTTTCGTCACTTTTCGCGTGCTGAATTTTCGTCGCTTTTCCCATTCCTCATTTTCCTCGCTTTTCGCGTCCTGAAGGTTCGTCACTTTTCTAATGCTGAATTGTCATCGCTTTTTCCGTGCTGAATTGTTGTCGCTTTTCGCAGGCTGAGTTTACGTTGCTTTTCACGTGCTGTATTTTCATCACTTTTTGCATGCTGAATATTCGTAGCATTTCACGTGCTGAATTTTTGTCGCTTTTTGCATGCTGAATTTTAATCGCTTTCCCCGTGCTTAATTGTCTTCGCTTTTCGCGTCCTGAAGGTTCGTCACTTTATGTGTGCTGAATTTTCGTCTCTTTTCGTGTGCTGAATTTTCGTTGCTTTTCACAGGCTGAGTTTTCGTCGCTTTTCACGTGTTGTATTTTTTTCACTTTTCGCATGCTGAATTTTTGTGGCCTTTCCCGTGCTTCATTTTCATCGCCTTTCGCATGCTTGATTTTTTTTATCTCTTTTCGCGTCCTGAAGGTTCGTCGCTTTTCGCATGCTGAAGTTTGGTCGCTTTTCACGTCCTGAATTTACTTCGATTTTCGTGAGCTGAATTTTCGTCGCTTGTCATGTTCTGAAATTTCGTCACTTGTCGCATGCTGAATTTTCGTCACTTTTCATGTGCTGAATTTTTGTCGCTTTTCCCTTACTGATTTTTTGTCGCTTTTCTCTTTCTGAAATTCCGTTACAATTCGCGTGCTGAATTTACATCGTTTTTCGCGTCCTGAATGTTCGGCGCTTTTCGCATGCTGAAGTTTCGTCGCTTTTTGCGTCCTGAATTTATGTCGCTTTTCATCTGCTGAATTATCATCGCATTTCGCGTGGTTCATTTTCATCACTTTTTGCATACTGAAGGTTCGTCGCTTTTCGCATGCTGAATTTTCATCACTTTTCCAGTGCTTCATTTTCATCGCTTTTCTCGTCCTGGATTGTCGCATTTCGCATGCTGAATTTTCGTCACTTTTCGCGTCCTCAAGTTTCGTCACTTTTCGCATGCTGAATTTTCGTTGTTTTCGCATCCTGAATTTACGTCGGTTTTCGCCTGCTGAAGTTTCATCACTTTTGGCATCCTGAATTTACGCCGCTTTTCATTTGCTGAATTATCGTCGCTTTTCGCATGTTTCATTTTCATCACTTTTCGCATACTGAAGGTTCATCGCTTTTCGCATGCAGAATTTTCATCACTTTTCCAGTTCTTCATTTTCATCGCTTTTCGCGTCCTGAAGGTTTGTTGCTTTTCGTATGCTGAATTTTCGTCGATTTTCGCATCCTGAATTTTCGTCACTTTTCGCGTGCTGAATTTTTGTCGCTTTTCACGTACAGAAAACTCGTCACTTTTCACGTGATGAATTTTCGTCGCTTTTCGCGTGATGAATTTTTGTCGCTTTTCGCATGCTGAATTTTCCTTGCTTTTTCCGTGCTGAATTTCAATCGCTTTTCTCATTCTGAAATTTCGTTCCTTTTCGCGTGCTGAATTTACGTCGCTTTTCGCGTGCTTCTTTTTCAACGCCTTTCGCGTGCTTCATTTTCATCGCCTTTCATGTGCTTCATTTTCATCACTTATCGCGTCCTGAAGATTCGTCGCTTTTCGCATGCTGAATTATCGTCGCTTTTCCCATTCCTCATTTTCATTGCTTTTCGCGTCCTGAAGGTTCGTCACTTTTCGCATGCTGAATTGTCGTCGCTTTTCACGTGCTGAATTTTTATCGCTTTTCACAGGCTGAGTTTACGTTGCTTTTCACGTGCTGTATTTTCGTAACTTTTCGCATGCTGAATATTCGTCGCATTTCACGTGCTGAATTTTTGTCGCTTTTCGCATGCTGAATTTTAATCACTTTCCCCGTGCTTCATTTTCATCGCTTTTCGCGTCCTGAAGGTTCGTCACTTTATGTGTGCTGAATTTTCGTCTCTTTTCGTGTGCTGAATTTTCGTTGCTTTTCGCAGGCTCAGTTTTCGTCGCTTTTCACGTGTTGTATTTTTGTTACTTTTCGCATGCTGAATTTTCATCGCCTTTCGTATGCTTCATTTTTATCTCTTTTTGCGTCCTGAAGTTTGGTCGCTTTTCGCGTCCTGAATTTCCTTCGCTTTTCGTGAGCTGAATTTTCGTTGCTTGTCATGTTCTGAAATTTCGTCAAATTTCGCATGCTGAATTTTCGTCACTTTTCGCGTGCTGAATTTTCGTCGCTTTTCCCATTCCTCATTTTCCTCGCTTTTCGCGTCCTGAAGGTTCGTCGCTTTTCTAATGCTGAATTGTCGTCGCTTTTTCCGTGCTGAATTTTTGTCGCTTTTCGCAGGCTGAGTTTACGTTGCTTTTCACGTGCTGTATTTTCATCACTTTTCGCATGCTGAATATTCGTAGCATTTCACGTGCTGAATTTTTGTCGCTTTTCGCATGCTGAATTTTAATCGCTTTCCCCGTGCTTAATTTTCTTCGCTTTTCACGTCCTGAAGGTTCGTCACTTTTCACAGGCTGAGTTTTCGTCGCTTTTCACGTGTTGTATTTTTTTCACTTTTCGCATGCTGAATTTTTGTGGCCTTTCCCGTGCTTCATTTTCATCGCCTTTCGCATGCTTGATTTTTATCTATTTTCGCGTCCTGAAGGTTCGTCGCTTTTCGCATGCTGAAGTTTGGTCGCTTTTCGCATCCTGAATTTACTTCGATTTTCGTGAGCTGAATTTTCGTCGCTTGTCATGTTCTGAAATTTCGTCACTTGTCGCATGCTGAATTTTCGTCACTTTTCGCATGCTGAATTTTCGTCACTTTTCCCTTACTGATTTTTTGTCGCTTTTCTCTTTCTGAAATTCCGTTACATTTCGCGTGCTGAATTTACATCGTTTTTCGCGTCCTGAATGTTCGGCGCTTTTCGCATGCTGAAGTTTCGTCGCTTTTCGCGCCTGAATTTATGTCGCTTTTCATCTGCTGAATTATCATGGCTTTTCGCGTGGTTCATTTTCATCACTTTTTGCATACTGAAGGTTCGTCGCTTTTCGCATGCTGAATTTTCTTCGCTTTTCCAGTGCTTCATTTTCATCGCTTTTCTCATCCTGGATTGTCGCATTTCGCATGCTGAATTTTCGTCATTTTCGCATCCTTAAGGTACGTCACTTTTCGCATGCTGAATTTTCGTTGTTTTCGCATCCTGAATTTACGTTGGTTTTCGCCTGCTGAAGTTTCATCACTTTTCGCATCCTGAATTTACGCCGCTTTTCATTTGCTGAATTATCGTCGCTTTTCGCATGTTTCATTTTCATCACTTTTCGCATACTGAAGGTTCATCGCTTTTCGCATGCAGAATTTTCATCACTTTTCCAGTTCTTCATTTTCATCGCTTTTCGCGTCCTGAAGGTTTGTTGCTTTTCGTATGCTGAATTTTCGTCGATTTTCGCATCCTGAATTTTCGTCACTTTTCGCGTGCTGAATTTTTGTCACTTTTCACGTACAGAAAACTCGTCACTTTTCACGTGATGAATTTTCGTCGCTTTTCGCGTGATGAATTTTTGTCGCTTTTCGCATGCTGAATTTTCCTTGCTTTTTCCGTGCTGAATTTCAATCGCTTTTCTCTTTCTGAAATTTCGTTCCTTTTCGCGTGCTGAATTTACGTCGCTTTTCGCGTGCTTCTTTTTCAACGCCTTTCGCGTGCTTCATTTTCATCGCCTTTCATGTGCTTCATTTTCATCACTTATCGCGTCCTGAAGATTCGTCGCTTTTCGCATGCTGAATTTTCGTCGCTTTTCCCATTCCTCATTTTCATTGCTTTTCGCGTCCTGAAGGTTCGTCACTTTTCGCATGCTGAATTGTCGTCGCTTTTCACGTGCTGAATTTTTATCGCTTTTCACAGGCTGAGTTTACGTTGCTTTTCACGTGCTGTATTTTCGTAACTTTTCGCATGCTGAATATTCGTCGCATTTCACGTGCTGAATTTTTGTCGCTTTTCGCATGCTGAATTTTAATCACTTTCCCCGTGCTTCATTTTCATCGCTTTTCGCGTCCTGAAGGTTCGTCACTTTATGTGTGCTGAATTTTCGTCTCTTTTCGTGTGCTGAATTTTCGTTGCTTTTCGCAGGCTCAGTTTTCGTCGCTTTTCACGTGTTGTATTTTTGTTACTTTTCACATGCTGAATTTTCATCGCCTTTCGTATGCTTCATTTTTATCTCTTTTTGCGTCCTGAAGTTTGGTCGCTTTTCGCGTCCTGAATTTCCTTCGCTTTTCGTGAGCTGAATTTTCGTTGCTTGTCATGTTCTGAAATTTCGTCAAATTTCGCATGCTGAATTTTCGTCACTTTTCGCGTGCTGAATTTTCGTCGCTTTTCCCATTCCTCATTTTCCTCGCTTTTCGCGTCCTGAAGGTTCGTCGCTTTTCTAATGCTGAATTGTCGTCGCTTTTTCCGTGCTGAATTTTTGTCGCTTTTCGCAGGCTGAGTTTACGTTGCTTTTCACGTGCTGTATTTTCATCACTTTTCGCATGCTGAATATTCGTAGCATTTCACGTGCTGAATTTTTGTCGCTTTTCGCATGCTGAATTTTAATCGCTTTCCCCGTGCTTAATTTTCTTCGCTTTTCACGTCCTGAAGGTTCGTCACTTTTCACAGGCTGAGTTTTCGTCGCTTTTCACGTGTTGTATTTTTTTCACTTTTCGCATGCTGAATTTTTGTGGCCTTTCCCGTGCTTCATTTTCATCGCCTTTCGCATGCTTGATTTTTATCTATTTTCGCGTCCTGAAGGTTCGTCGCTTTTCGCATGCTGAAGTTTGGTCGCTTTTCGCATCCTGAATTTACTTCGATTTTCGTGAGCTGAATTTTCGTCGCTTGTCATGTTCTGAAATTTCGTCACTTGTCGCATGCTGAATTTTCGTCACTTTTCGCATGCTGAATTTTCGTCACTTTTCCCTTACTGATTTTTTGTCGCTTTTCTCTTTCTGAAATTCCGTTACATTTCGCGTGCTGAATTTACATCGTTTTTCGCGTCCTGAATGTTCGGCGCTTTTCGCATGCTGAAGTTTCGTCGCTTTTCGCGCCTGAATTTATGTCGCTTTTCATCTGCTGAATTATCATGGCTTTTCGCGTGGTTCATTTTCATCACTTTTTGCATACTGAAGGTTCGTCGCTTTTCGCATGCTGAATTTTCTTCGCTTTTCCAGTGCTTCATTTTCATCGCTTTTCTCATCCTGGATTGTCGCATTTCGCATGCTGAATTTTCGTCATTTTCGCATCCTTAAGGTACGTCACTTTTCGCATGCTGAATTTTCGTTGTTTTCGCATCCTGAATTTACGTTGGTTTTCGCCTGCTGAAGTTTCATCACTTTTCGCATCCTGAATTTACGCCGCTTTTCATTTGCTGAATTATCGTCGCTTTTCGCGTGTTTCATTTTCATTACTTTTCACATACTGGTTCATCGCTTTTCGCATGCAGAATTTTCGTCACTTTTCCAGTTCTTCATTTTCATCGCTTTTCGCGTCCTGAAGGTTTGTTGCATTTCGCATGCTGAATTTTCGTCACTTTTCGCGTGCTGAATTTTTGTCGCTTTTCACGTACAGAAAACTCGTCACTTTTCACGTGATGAATTTTCGTCGCTTTTCGCGTGATGAATTTTTGTCGCTTTTCGCATGCTGAATTTTCGTCGCTTTTTCCGTGCTGAATTTCAATCGCTTTTCTCTTTCTGAAATTTCGTTCCTTTTCGCGTGCTGAATTTACGTCGCTTTTTGCGTGCTTCATTTTCAACGCCTTTCGCGTGCTTAATTTTCAGGCTCTGAAAATGAAGCACGCTGAAAAGTGAGGAAAATTCAACAGGCGAAATGCGACGAATCTTCAGGATGCAAAAAGCGACGAAAATTCAGCACGTGAAAAGTGAC
Source organism: Malacoraja senta (assembly GCA_038087875.1). NCBI lineage: Eukaryota > Metazoa > Chordata > Chondrichthyes > Rajiformes > Rajidae > Malacoraja > Malacoraja senta. The sequence goes on from JAXLNO010003865.1 coordinate 119,057, forward strand.
ATCACTTTTCGCATGCTGAATTTTCGTCGCTATTCATGTCCGGAATGTTCGTCGCTTTTCGCCTGCTGAATTTCGTCACTTGTCCAGGCTGAATTTTCGTCGCTTGTCTCATCCTGAATTTTCGTCACTTTTCGCGTGCTGAATTGTTGTCATTTTCACGTACAGAAAACTCGTCGCTTTTCACGTGATGAATTTTCGACGCTTTTCGCGTGATGAATTTTTGTCGCTTTTCGCATGCTGAATTTTCGTCGCTTTTTCCATGCTGAATTTTCATCGCTTTTCTCTTTCTGAAATTTCGTTCCTTTTCGCGTGCTGAATTTAGGTCGCTTTTCGCGTGCTTCATTTTCAACGCCTTTCGCGTGCTTCATTTTCATCACTTTTCACGTCCTGAAGATTCGTCGCTTTTCGCATGCTGAAGTTTTGTCGCTTTTCGTGTCCTGAATTCACGTCGCTCTTCATGTGCTGAATTTCGTCACTTTTCGCATGCTGAATTTTCGTCGCCTTTCCCATTCCTCATTTTCATCGCTTTTCACGTCCTGAAGGTTCGTCACTTTTCGCATGCTGAATTGTCGTCGCATTTCGCATGCTGAATTTTTGTCGCTTTTCACAGGCTGAATTTTAATCGCTTTCCCCGTGCTTCATTTTCACCGCTTTTCACGTCCTGAAGGTTCGTCACTTTTCGCGTGCTGAATTTTCGTCTCTTTTCGCGTGCTGAATTTTCATTGCATTCCAAAGGCTGAGTTTTCGTCGCTTTTCACGTGCTGTATTTTTGTCACTTTTCGCATGCTGAATTTCCGTCACCTTTCGCGTGCTTCATTTTGATCGCCATTCACGTGCTTCATTTTCATCAATTTTCGCATCCTGAAGGTTCGTCGCTTTTCGCATGCTGAAGTTTTGTCGCTTTTCGCGTCCTGAATTCACGTCGCTTTTCATGTGCTGAATTTCGTCACTTTTCGCATGCTGAATTTTTGTCGCTTTTCCCATTCCTCATTTTCATCGCTTTTCGCGTCCTGAAGGTTCGTCACTTTTCGAATGCTGAATTGTCGTCGCTTTTTCCGTGCTGAATTTTTGTCGCTTTTCGCAGGCTGAGTTTACGATGCTTTTCACATACTGTATTTTCATCACTTTTCGCATGCTGAATATTCGTAGCATTTCACGTGCGGAATTTTTGTCGCTTTTCGCATGCTGAATTTTAATCGCTTTCCCCGTGCTTCATTTTCTTCACTTTTCGCGTCCTGAAGGTTCGTCACTTTATGTGTGCTGAATTTTCGTCTCTTTTCGTGTGCTGAATTTTCGTTGTTTTTCACAGGCTGAGTTTTCGTCGCTTTTCACGTGTTGTATTTTTGTCACTTTTCGCATGCTGAATTTTTGTGGCCTTTCCCTTGCTTCATTTTCATCGCCTTTTGCATGCTTGATTTTTTATCTCTTTTCGTGTCCTGAAGGTTCGTCGCTTTTCGCATGCTGAAGTTTGGTCGCTTTTCGCGTCCTGAATTTGCTTCGATTTTCCTGAGCTGAATTTTCGTCGCTTGTCATGTTCTGAAATTTCGTCACTTGTCGCATGCTGAATTTTCGTCACTTTTCGCGTGCTGAATTTTCGTCGCTTTTCCCTTACTGATTTTTCGTCGCTTTTCTCTTTCTGAAATTCCGTTACATTTCGCGTGCTGAATTTACATCGTTTTTCGCGTCCTGAATGTTCGTCGCTTTTCGCATGCTTTCGTTGCTTTTCGCATCCTGAATTTATGTCGCATTTCATGTGCTGAATTATCATCGCGTTTCGCGTGTTTCATTTTCATCACTTTATGCATACTGAAGGTTCGTCACTTTTCGCATGCTGAATTTTCGTCGCTTTTCCAGTGCTTCATTTTCATCGCTTTTCTCGACCTGGATGGTCGCATTTCGCATGCTGAATTTTCGTCACTTTTCGCGTCCTTAAGGTTTGTCACTTTTCACATGCTGAATTTTCGTTGTTTTCGCATCCTGAATTTACGTCGGTTTTCGCCTGCTGAAGTTTCATCACTTTTCGCATCCTGAATTTACGCCGCTTTTCATTTGCTGAATTATCGTCGCTTTTCGCGTGTTTCATTTTCATCACTTTTCACATACTGAAGGTTCATCGCTTTTCGCATGCAGAATTTTCGTCACTTTTCCAGTTCTTCATTTTCATCGCTTTTCGCGTCCTGAAGGTTTGTTGCTTTTCGCATGCTGAATTTTCGTCGATTTTCGCATCCTGAATTTTCGTCACTTTTCGCGTGCTGAATTGTTGTCATTTTCACGTACAGAAAACTCGTCACTTTTCACGTGATGAATTTTCGACGCTTTTCGCGTGAGGAATTTTTGTCGCTTTTCGCATGCTGAATTTTCGTCGCTTTTTCTGTGCTGAATTTTCATCGCTTTTCTCTTTCTGAAATTTCGTTCCTTTTCGCGTGCTGAATTTAGGTCGCTTTTCGCGTGCTTCATTTTCAACGCCTTTCGCGTGCTTCATTTTCATCACTTGTCGCGTCCTGAAGATTCGTCGCTTTTCGCATGCTGAAGTTTTGTCGCTTTTCGTGTCCTGAATTCACGTCGCTCTTCATGTGCTGAATTTCGTCACTTTTCGCATGCTGAATTTTCGTCGCTTTTCCCATTCCTCATTTTCATCGCTTTTCACGTCCTGAAGGTTCGTCACTTTTCGCATGCTGAATTGTCGTCGCATTTCGCGTGCTGAATTTTTGTCGCTTTTCACAGGCTGAGTTTACGTTGCTTTTCACGTGCTGTATTTTCGTCACTTTTCGCATGCTGAATATTCGTCGCATTTCACGTGGTGAATTTTTGTCGCTTTTCGCATGCTGAATTTTAATCACTTTTCCCGTGCTTCATTTTCATCGCTTTTCACGTCCTGAAGGTTCGTCAATTTATGTGTGCTGAATTTTCGTCTCTTTTCGTGTGCTGAATTTTCGTTGCTTTTCGCAGGCTCAGTTTTCGTCGCTTTTCACGTGTTGTATTTTTGTCACTTTTCGCATGCTGAATTTTCATCGCCTTTCGTATGCTTCATTTTTATCTCTTTTCGCGTCCTGAAGGTTCGTCGCTTTTCGCATGCTGAAGTTTGGTCGCTTTTCGCGTCCTGAATTTACTTTGCTTTTCGTGAGCTGAATTTTCGTTGCTTGTCATGTTCTGAAATTTCGGCACATTTCGCATGCTGAATTTTCGTCACTTTTCGCGTGCTGAATTTTCGTCGCTTTTCCCTTACTGATTTTTCATCGCTTTTCTCTTTCTGAAATTCCGTTACTTTTCGCGTGCTGAATTTACATCGTTTTTCGCGTCCTGAATGTTCGTCGCTTTTCGCATCCTGAAGTTTCGTCGCTTTTCGCGTCCTGAATTTACGCCGCTTTGCATGTGCTGAAATATCGTCACTTTTCATTTGCTGAATTATCGTCGCTTTTCGCGTGTTTCATTTTCATCACTTTTCGCATACTGAAGGTTCATCGCTTTTCGCATGCAGAATTTTCGTCACTTTTCCAGTTCTTCATTTTCATCGCTTTTCGCATCCTGAAGGTTTGTTGCTTTTCGCATGCTGAATTTTCGTCGATTTTCGCATCCTGAATTTTCGTCACTTTTCGCGTGCTGAATTTTTGTCGCTTTTCACGTACAGAAAACTCGTCACTTTTCGCGTGATGAATTTTCATCGCTTTTCGCGTCCTGAATTTTCGTCGCTTTTCGCATGCTGAATTTTCGTCGCTTTTCCCTTGCTGAATTTTCATCGCTTTTCGCAGGCTGAGTTTTCGTCGCTTTTCACGTGCTGTATTTTTGTCACTTTTCCCATGCTGAGTTCTCATTGCTTTTCGCGTGCTGAATTTTCGTCGCCTTTCGCGTGCTTCATTTTTTTTATCACTTTTCGCGTCCTGAAGTCTCGTCGCTTTTCGCATGCTGCATTTTTGTCAATATTCACGGCTGAAATTTCGTCGCTTGCCTCGATCTGAAATTTCGTCACTTTTTTTGTCGCTTTTCGCGTCCTGAAGGTTCCTCATTTTTTCACGTGCTGAATTTTCATCGCTTTTCGCATGCTGAATTTTCGTCGCTTTCCATGTGGTGAAATTTTGTCGCTTTTCACGTGCTGAAATATTCATCGCTTTATGTATCCCTATGTTTTGTTACTTTTCGCGTCCTAAATTTACCTCGCTTTTGGTATGATGAATTTTAATCACTTTTTGCATTCTGTAGTTTTGTAGCTTTTCGCATGCTGAATTTTCGTCGCTTTTCTAGTGTGGAATTTTCGTCGCTTTTCACGTTCTGAAATTTTGTCACTTTTCGCGTGCTGAATTTTCGTTGATTGTCGTGTCCTGAAAGCTCGTCACTTTTCATGTGCTGAATTTTGATCGCTTTTTGCAGGCTGAATTTTCGTCGCTTTGTGTCCCGATGTTTTGTTGCTTTTCGTGTCCTGAATTTACGTCACTTTTTGTGTGCTGAATTAGCGTGTTTCATTTTCATCACTTTTTGCAAACTGAAGGTTCGTTGCTTCTCGCATTCAGAATTTTCGTCGCTTTTCCAGTGCTTCTTCATCGCTTTTCGCGTGCTGAATTTCCGTTGCTTTTCGCGTGCTGAATTTACGTTGCTTTTCGCATGCTGAATTTTTGTCGCTTTCATGTTCAGAAATTTCGTCACATTTCGCGTGCGAAATTTTCGTTGCTTTTCGCGTGCTGAATTTACGTCGCTTTTCGCGTGCTGAATTTCCGTCACTTTTCGCGGGCTGAATTTTCATCGCTTTTCGCATCCTGAATGTTTATCATTTTTCACGTGCTGAATTTTCATCGCTTTTTGCATGCTGTATTTTTTAAGATTTTCGCATGCTGAATTTTCTTAACTTTTCGAGTGCTGAATTTTCGTCGCCTTTCTCATGCTTCATTTTCAACGCCTTTCGCGTCCTTCATTTTCATCGCCTTTCACGTGCTTCATTTTCATCACTTTTCGCGTCCTGAAGGTTCGTCACTTTTCGCATGCTGACGTTTTGTCGCTTTTCGCGTCCTGAATTCACGTCGCTTTTCATGTGCTGAATTTCATCACCTTTCGCATGCTGAATTTTAATTAATTTCCCCGTGCTTCAATTTCATCGCTTTCCGCGTCCTGAAGGTTCGTCACTTTTCGTGTGCTGAATTTTCGTCTCTTTTCGCATGCTGGATTTTTGTTGCTTTTCGCAGGCTGAGTTTTCGTCGCTTTTCACGTGTTATATTTTTGTCACTTTTCGCATGCTGAATTTTGGTGGTCTTTTGCGTTCTTCATTTTCATTGCCTTTCGGGTGCTTCATTTTTATCTCTTTTCGCGTCCTGAAGGTTCGTCGCCTTTTGCATGCTGAAGTTTGGTCGCTTTATGCGTCGCGAATTTACTTCGCTATTCGTGTGCTGAATTATCGTCGCTTGTCATGTTCTGAAATCTCGTCACTTTTCACATGCTGAATTTTCGTCGCTTTTCGCGTGCTGAATTTTTGTCACTTCGCATGCTGAATTTTTGTCACTTTTCTCTTTCTGAAATTTCGTAACTTTTCCCATGCTGAATTTACGTCGTTTTTCGCATCCTGAAGGTTCATGACTTTTGTCGTGCTGAAATGTTGTCACTTTTCCCGTGCTTCATTTTCATCACTTTTCGCATCCTGAAGGTTCGTCGTTTTCGCATGCTGAACTTTCGTCACTTTTCGCATTCACGACGCGAAAAGCGACGAAAATTCAGCACGCGAAAACTGACAAAATTTATGAACATGATAAACGACGAAAATTCAGCGCGTGAACAGTGATGAAAATGCTGCATGCGAAAAGCTTGTGAAAAGTAATGAAATTTCAGAAAGAGAAAAGCGACGAAAAATCAGCACGCGAAAAGCGACGGAAATTCAGCATGCGAAAAGCGACTAAAATTCAGCATGCAAAAAGTGATGAACGTTCAGTATGCGAATAGCGATGAAAAAGAAACACGTGAGAAGCGACGATACTTCAGCACATGAAAAGCGACGTAAATTCAGGACGCGAAAAGCGATGAAACTTCAGCATGCGAAAAGCGACGAACAATCAGGATGCGAAAAGTGATGAAAATGAAGCATGCGAAAGGTGATGAAAATGAAGCATGCTGAAAAGTGAGGAAAATTCAGCAAGCGAAATGCAACGAATCCAGGATGCAAAAAGCGACGAAAGTTCAGCACGTGAAAAGTGACAACATTTCAGAACATGAAAAGCGATGAAATTCAGCACGCGAAAAGCCACGAAAATTCAGCATGTGAAAAGCTACAAAAATACAGCATGCAAAAAGCAATGAAAATTCAGCACACAAAAAGCGACGTAAATTCAGGATGCGAAATGCAACAAAACATCGGGACACATAAAGCAACGGAAAATTTCAGCACGTGAAAAGCGACAAAATTTCAGCACATGAAAAGCGATGAAAATTCAGCCTGCGAAAAGCTATGAAAATTCAGCACATGAAAAATGATGAACCTTCAGAACGAGACAAGTGACGAAAATTCAGCCGCAAATAGTGACGAAAATTCAGCAGGCGAAAAGCGACGAACATTCAGTACGCGAAAAGTGACAAAAATTCAGCACGCGAAAACTGACAAAATTTATGAACATGAAATGCAACGAAATTTCAGGACGCGAAAAGCCATGAAAATTCTGCATGTGAAAAGCTACAAAAATACAGCACGCAAAACGATTAAAATTCAGAACATGAAAAGCAACGAAAATTCAGCATGCGAAAAATGACAAAAATACAGGACGTGAAAGACGACAAAAACTCAGCCTGTGAAACGCGATGTAATTTAACCACGACAAAGTGATGAACCTTCAGGACGCGAAAGGCGACTTCATTTTTAGCACGCAAAAAGTCGCCTTTCGCGTCCTGAAGGTTCATCGCTTTTCACCTCATGAATTTTCATTGCTTTTTGCGTCCTGAAGGTTCGTCACTTTTCACATGCTGAATTTCCATCGCTTTTTGCAAGTGGAATTTTCGTCGCTTTTCGCGTGCTGAATTTTTGTCGCTTTTCACCTGCTGAATTTTCATCGCTTTTCATGCCCTGAAGGATCGTCGCTTTTCGCACGCTGAACTTTCGACGCTTTTCGCGTACTGAATTTTGGTCACTTTTCGCATGCTGAATTTTCGTCGCTTTTCGCTTGCTGAATTTTCGTCGCTTTTCACATTCTGAAATGTCGTCACTTTTCGCGTGCGGAATTTTCGTCACTTTTCGCGTCCTGAAGGTACGTCACTTTTCTCGTGCTGAATTTTCATCGCTGATTGCAGGCTGAAATTTCGTCACTTTTAACGTCCTGAAATTTCGTCACTTTATGCATCCTGAGGTTTTGTTGCTTTTCACGTCCTGAATTTACGTTGCTTTTCACGTGCTGAATTTTCATCTCTTTACGTGTGCTGAATTTTTGTCGCTTTTTGCATGCTGAATTTTCCTCGCATTTCGCGTGCTTCATTTTCATCGCTTTTCGCATCCTGAAGGCTCGTCACTTTTCGCATGCTGAATTTTCGTCGATTTTCGCATGCTGAATTTTCGTCGATTTTCACATGCTGAATTTTCGTCGCTTTTCATAGAAACATAGAAACATAGAAAATAGGTACAGGAGTAGGCCATTCGGCCCTTCGAGCCTGCACCCCCATTCAATATGATCATGGCTTATCATCCAACTCAGTATCGTGTACCTGCCTTCTCTCCATACCCCCTGATACCTTTAGCCACATGGGCCACATCGAACTCCCTCTTAAATATAGCCAATGAACTGCCCTCAACTATCTTCTGTGGCAGAGAATTACAGAGATTCACCACTCTCTGTGAAAAATGTTTTACTGATCTTGGTCCTAAAAGATTTCTCCTTATCCTTCAACTGTGACCCCTTGTTCTGTACTTCCCCAACATCGGGAACAATCTTCCTGCACCTAGCCTGTCCAACACCTTAAGAATTTTCTAAGTTTCTATAAGATCCCCCCCCCCAAGCTTCTAAATTCTAGCGAGTACAAACCGAGTCTATCCAGTCTTTCTCCATATGAAAGTCCTGACATCCCAGGAATCAATCTGGTGAACATTCTCTGTACTCCCTCTATGGCAAGAGTGTCTTTCCTCAGATTTGGAGACCAAAACTGTACGCAATACTCCAGATGTTGTCTCACCAAGACCCTGTACAACTGCACTAGAACCTCCCTGCTCCCATGCGGATGACACGAAGCTGGGGGCAGTGTTAGTTGTGAGGAGGATGCTCGGAGTCTGCAAGGTGACTTGGATAGGCTGGGTGAGTGGGCAAATGCATGGCAGATGCAGTATAATGTGGATAAATGTGAGGTAATCCACATTGGTGGAAAAAACAGGAAAGTATTATCTGAATGGTGGCCGATTAGGAAAAGTGGAGTTGCAACGAGACCTGTGTGTCATGGTACACCAGTCATTAAAAGTAGGCATGCAGGTGCAGCAGGCAGTGAAGAAGGCGAATGGTATGTTAGCATTCATAGCAAAAGGATTTGAGTATAGGAGCAGGGAGGTTCTACTGCAGTTGTACAGCGTCTTGGTGAGACCACACCTGGAGTATTGCGTACAGTTTTGGTCTCGTAAACTGAGGAAAGACATTCTTGCAATAGAAGGAGTACAGAGAAGGTTCACCAGACTGATTCCTGGGATGTCAGGAATTTCATACGAAGAAAGACTGGATAGACTCGGTTTGTACTCGCTAGAATTTAGAAAATTGAGGGGGGATCTCATAGAAACGTACAAAATTATTAAGGGTTTGGACAGGCTAGATGCAGGAAGATTGTTCCCGATGTTGGGGAAGTCCAGAACAAGTGGTCACAGTTTAAGGATAAGGGGGAAATCTTTTAGGACCGAGATGAGGAAAACGTTTTTTCACACAGAGAGTGGTGAATCTCTGGAATTCTCTGCCACAGAAGGTAGTTGAGGCTAGTTCATTGGCTGTATTTAAGAGGGAGTTAGATGTGGCCCTTGTGGCTAAAGGGATCAGGGAGGTATGGAGAGAAAGCAGGTACAGGATACTGAGTTGGATGATCAGCCATGATCATCTCGAATGGCGGCGCAGGCTCGAAGGGCCGAATGGCACTTATTTTCTATGTCTATGCTGAATTTTCGTCGCTTTTCGTGCTGAATTTTCGTCGCTTTTCTCATTCTGGTATTTCGTCACTTTTCCGTGCTGAATTTTCGTCGCTTTTCGCGTCCTGAAGGTTCATCGATTTTCACGTGCTGAATTTTCATCGCATTTCGCATCCTGAAGATTCGTCGCATTTCGCCTGCTGAATTTGCCTCACTTTTTGCGTGCTGAATTTACGTAGATTTTCGTGTCCTGAAAGCTCGTCACTTTTCATGTGCTGAATTTTTATCGCTTTGCGCAGGCTGATTTATCGTAGCTTTTAGTGTGCTGAAATTTCCTCACTTCTCACGTCCTGAAATATCGCTGCTTTATGCGTGCTGAATTTTGTCGCCTTTCTTCATGCTTGATTTGAAAATTCGCGTGGAAATTCAGCATGTGAAAAGCGGCGAACCTTCAGGATGCGAAAAGCGATGAAAATGAAGCACGCGAAAAGTGACGAAAATGAAGCACGCGAAATTGTACGAAAATTCAGCAGGCGAAAAGCGACAAAAATTCTGCAGGTAAAAAGTTGCAAACCTTCAGGATAATTCAGCACTTGAAAAGTGACGAAATTTCATAACGTGAAAAGTGACGAAAATTCAGCACGCGAAAAGTGATGAAAATTCAGCAGGCAAAAAGTGACGAACCTTCAGGACGAGAAAAGCGACGAAAATTCAGCACATGAAAAGTGACGAGCTTTCAGGACATGAAAATCGACGAAAATGCAGCACGCAAAAAGTGAGGAAAAGTGCTGAAATTTTCGTTGCTTTATGTCCCGATGTTTTGTTTCTTTTCGCGTCCTGAATTTACGTCACTTTTTGTGCTGAATTTTTGTAGCTTTTCGCATGCTGAATTTTCGTCGCTTTTCATGTTCTGAAATTTTGTCACTTTTCGCGTGCAGAATTTTCGTCGCTTTTCGCTTCCTGACGTTTCGTCGCTTTTCGCCTGCTGAATTTTTATCACTTTTCGCGCGCTGAATTTTCGTCGATTTTCATGTCCTGAAAGCTCGTCACTTTTCATGTGCTGAATTTTTATCATTTTTCGCAGGCTGATTTTTCGTCAATTTTCGTGTGCTGAAATTTCGTCGCTTTTCACGTCCTGCAATATCGTCACTTTATGCATCCTGAATTTACGTCGCTTTTTGTGTGCTGAATTATCGTCGCTTTTCGCATGTTTCATTTTCATCACTTCTCGCATACTGAAGGTTCGTCGCTTTTCACATGCTGAATTTTTGTCGCTTTTCCAGTGCTTCATTTTCATCGCTTTTCGCGTCCTGACGGTTCGTCACTTTTCGCATTCTGAATTTTCATCGATTTTAACATTCTGAATTTTCGTCACTTTTCTCGTGCTGAATTTTCGTCGCTTTTCACGTTCTGAAATTTCGTCACTATTCCCATGCTGAATTTTTGTCGCATTTCGCGTGCTGAATTTTTGTCGCTTTTCGCATGCTTTTTTTTTGTCGCTTTCCCCGTGCTTCATTTTCATCGCTTTTCGCATCCTGAAGGTTCGTTACTTTTTGCGTGCTGAATTTTCGTCGCTTTTCGCGTGTTGAATTTTTGTTGCTTTTCGCATGCTGAAATTTCATCGCTTTTCCCGTGCTTCCCGTGCAATGGAAGGAAATGCCGTGCCTTTCAATGACTTGGCCTAAGGGGAGCATATACAGGGAGAAGAGAATAGGGCGAAGGATGGAACCTTGTGGAACCCCACAGCAGAGACTAGCTGGGGAAGAGAAAGAGTTGCCTATGTTAGTAGAGAAACTCCTACCTTTGAGGTAGGAGATGAACCAGCTCAGGGAAGTGCCGTCAATACCAACCCCGTACCGGAGACGGTCGATTAGGATGGTGTACTCGAAAGTATCAAATGCTGCGCTGAGGTCGAGAAGGAGCAGGACTGCACAGTCCCCGGAGTCAATGGTGAGAATTAGGTCATTATATACCTTCAACAAGGCAGACTCTGAGCTGTCGTGAGCCCTGAGACCTGATTTGAAAATTTCCAAGATAGTATTTTGGTGAAGGTAAGGCATAAGTTGACTTAAAATGACCTTTTCAAGGGCTTTTGAGAGGAAAGGCAGTTTAGAAATGGGTCTGTAGTTGCTTGGCAAGGTGGGGTCGAGATTAGTTTTTTTTCAGGAGTGGCTGGACCTGAAGCAGGTAAGTACAGTGCCAGTGGCCAGAGAACTGTTGAAGATGGCGAGGATGCTGGGGCCGGCTATTGTAATGACATCCTTCAGAAGGGCAGAGGGGACAATGTCGAGGGGGCAGGTAGTAGGTTTCATGGTGGTGATCAGTTTTACAAGGGACGGTAGAGTAACTGGTTGGAAACAATCTAATTTTGAAGAACAGACCAATGAGACAGCCAGGTCACGAATGGGAGGGGAAATATTCGTTCTTATGTTCTTTACCTTGCTGGTGAAAAATGTAGTATATTCCTCGCACTTAGCAGGGGATCCAGTTAAGCTGGTGTTGGGGGAAGGAAAAATGATGGAGGTGATGGTGCTTGAAGGACCTTGGAGTTATGAGCGTTTTTGGAGGTAAAGGTGGAAAAGTATTTAGTCCTTGCAGATTTTACCGCTTCCTGGTATTTGGGAAGATAGTTTTTCAGGAGTTCAAAGGAAATTTGAAGCTTATTTGATTTGTACTTCCGTTATGATTTTCTGCATTCTCTTCTTAGGGCTATGGTGGTGTCATTGGGCCACGGCTTGCATTTAGGCTTAAGCTTTTTCATTTTAAGAGGAGCAACAGAATCCAGGATGGAAGAGCAAGTAGTATTGAATAGAGAAATGAGGTCGTCCGCGCTGAGATGGGGGGTAAACGCCTCAATAGTGCAGATGTGGGGGCAGCTATGAGAGCCTCAGAGAACTTACTGGCCGTCGTGGATTTAACGTAGCGGGAGTAGCGAGCAGGGAGATGGGATTTTGAGGGAGAGAAAGGCAGAGATTAATCGAATTGAATAGCACCATGATCAGACATACAGGTATTAATAATATATGTGTTACAAGTTGGGAGACCAGACGAAAGCGCTAGGTCTAGTGTATGGCCAAGCTTGTGCGTGGGTCCAATGGTGAGTAGAGACAGATTGAAGGACTCAACCAGGTTCAGAAATTCACTCACAAGAGGCTTCGTGGGACAGCAGACATGAATGTTAAAGTCACCAAGAATCAGGACCCGGTCAAATTTCTAAGATGTAAACTACGTATAAAGAGAAGATTTCATTTGCGATGTTGCCCAGAACAATATACTGCTGTGTCCGAAGAGGGCTTTGATTGGCTTCAACTCGACCACATGAGTTTTACACGTTGTTTCTCTGAATGATTCACCTATGAATTCGAACTACAACTTAAGCAAATCGTTGTGTCATGATCCTTTCCATTCCTGTGCCTATAATTGTGACCATAGCGGTAAATATTTAAAAGTTCGTTCTGTTAATATTATTCAATAACAAACCAACCGGTGCCTTGCCCTGTTGTACAATAGATTCAGCGAAAGAGTCAGTAATATGTCCCCGGCTTCATACATATGTGTTTGCATAAAGCATTCCTCCACCAAGGGATAGGTGATATTACTTCAATGTACGGAAATAAATATATTTGTTCAAGAGACTGTGAATAATACCTGGGATCCTTCACTCCCCTATCTCACTGGAGAGTTGGCGCGAGTATTAATGAGCATCTGAACTGCACTACTTGGTCCATTGTGGGCCCGGACTTAACGCCGTCACAGGGACTCTTCCAGAATGGGACGTGCTCCAATGCTGTACGTCAATGAAATCATCTATCCGATCCTGGCGGCGTTTGGTATCCCTGGTAAGCTGTGTTTCAGTCGCTTAATGTGTTATTGGTCTGATTCATCGTGAGTGCTCTGGCAGCCCTTTAGCGTGATCTCCTGCATTTACCAGTAACCCGCAGTGCTATGAAGAAAGATAAATCATTTTCATACGCATGGCCGCAGCATCACCAAACATAAATGGATAGATAGGGAATAGTTTACAAGATACATCGGGCACACCACTAAAGCGTAGACAAGACGGGAATTTAAAGCATCGTTGTAAAGGGGGTAATGGGTGCTGGTAAACTAGAACTTGACTTTCCAGATTATCGGTTTAATCATTGAAATAATTAAACAGTTGAGTTTATGAAGTCCAGAATTGAAAGTGAATGGTGAGCTCGGGACAGCGACGCTGGAGGAGGAAATAGGAATCGCAGGATATAATCTTAAAGAGGGGTTTGTAATGAGACGAAGAACATTATGTTGGAAGGCAGTGCTGGAGTGACTCAGAGGATCACGCAGCATCTCTGGAGGACGTGGATAGGCGTCGTTTTGGGTCTGAACATTTTATCTGACCTTTTGGACGCTGGGTTACTCCACTACTGTGTTCGACGAACTTTAAAAAATCTCCTTCCGGTGACTCCCAGGGATGCTGCCTGACCCGTTGAATTAAAAGAGCACTTCGCGTTCCATGGAGGTATCCTACATCTGCCGTTCGTTTCGTCTCCTGTATTATATTAGAATCTGGTTTAACATGTGGACGCGGGATGGGGCGAGGGATGGAAGGGAGGCCGAAGGACGCAGTTGATATTGATACCGGGTGATTGGGGATAAAAGGATCATAAGCGGCGTAATAGAGGGAGATGAATGATAATATTAATTCCCCTGCTTCTGAGTCCTTCCCTCCCAGACTGCTCATCCGCCAACAATAAATCTTCATCCTTTCCTCTCCATCACATCCACGCTCGGTATTTTCGACCTCCCTTGCCGCTTGTCCCAGCAGTTATTCTCGCTGATGTCGTCCTCGACCCTACATGGTGAAACGACTTATATCGAAGCGTTGAGTCTCGTCTCCCCCCGTAGATGAATCCCGAATAGCTATGTATCCGCAGCACTAATTGATCCAAAATCAAATATCCAGATCCCGTAGTTTTCACTTTGCTTTACATTTTGATACGTTTACAAGCCAAAAGATGAGTCAGCGCGCAAATGCTCCAGATCAGAAATCAAATCAGAATATATTGGTAAACAGAAGCAGCATCTTTGCTTAGACTAACGACGTCAATGTTTCACGTCAGACATCACCAATTAAATGTGTATGAAGGAACTGTAGATGCTGGTTTAATTCAAAGATAGACACAAAATGCTGGAGTAACTCAGCGGAGAGAATGAATGGAGATGCTGCATGTCTCGCTGAGTTACTCCAGCTTTTTGTGTCTATCCCACCCATTTTACTCTGATGGGTGGGATTGACGTGGCACCGTCAATCCAGCTGATGATTCTTGGACCAAACGCCTGAACTTTAAACAGGTTCCCGCTTACTTTCTGCGTATTTCCAGGATGTTCTGTATATTTTTTCATTTGTTCTAGGGTAAAAAAAGAACAGTCGAAAGTTCATATTGATGATCTTTAATCAGATATCCTCGAGCGCGTTGGGAGTTTTGCGAAAGACAACAACTATTTTTAAGAATGATTTTTGGGAATATGCATGGCATTGCTCTTGAACGCCATGTATAGTTGTAAAGTTATTCCTCTGAATGTTTTTTCTGATAGGGCCGGTTGATCGCAAGACAGGTAAGATCCAACAGTAACCATAACTCCGTTACATCGATAGTCCATTTAAATATTAAATTCGCTGTAATTTATGATTTCTCCAGCAAACATACTGTCAGCAGCGATCCTGTACCGGGGAAAGTGCGGGCTCTCCAAAGGAATCACCCGGTACATGGTGGCGATGGCAATCTCCGACCTCCTCGTTCTCATCATTCTCGTGTTAATATTCAAAATCTACCTGACTACACACCTTCCTCTCCATCTCCGCAATTTGTCCTTCCAATATGTACATGCGGGTAGTTTCTCTGGAGGTTTCCGTCAGATTAACCATGTCCATCACCTTTGACCGATTTGTCATCATTTGCTGCCCGAAGCTGAGACTCACCTATTGCACGGATAGGACGGCCGTCGCGGTTATTGTGTCCCTGTGCGCACTGAGCTGCTTAAAATACATCCCCTTTAACTTCATGTACGAGTCACGCTTCACCGTGGATAGTGTGGAATGGCAGTGCCAACCCAAACGCGCCCACTTCATTTCCAGTCGGTGGTCGTTTTTTTCGTGGATGAGTAGCATCTCTCTCCCCTTACTACCCTTCCTAATTATTCCATTGGTCAACGGACTGACGGTCAGGAACATCATAGTGGCCAACCGAGTTCGTCGCCGCCTGAAGGCAATTGATCGCAAGGACACTGAGACGGAGAATCGGCGGAAGTCAATCGTTTTACTGTTCACCGTGTCCGGCGCCTTCATCCAGCTGTGGACAACGGCAGCTGTAACCTTCATCTGCACTCGGGTCACTGTGAATTTCGCGGGCGGGGATCACTCAAGCCCATCTTACATCGCCAATGAAGTTGGGATCTTGCTCATGTACATCAGCTCCTGCGCCAACACATGTATCTACGGGATGACACAGAGCAAGTTCAGGCTGGAGGTGAAGAACGCGCTTACATATTTACTGCGTATTACCCGCGCGGCAGTTGCCTAGAACTGGGGTTGGGAAATGATGCCGCCCCTCAATCTATTCTTTCACATGACCGCGCTATTCCTAGAAACATAGAAACATAGAAAATAGGTGCAGGAGGTGGCCATTCGGCCCTTCGAGGCAGCACCGCCATTCATTGTGATCAAGGCTGATCGTCCCCTATCAATAACCCGTGCCTGCCTTCTCCCCATATCCCTTGACTCCACTAGCCCCCAGAGCTCTATCTAACTCTCTCTTAAATCCATCCAGTGACTTGGCCTCCACTGCCCTCTGTGGCTGGAAATTCCATAAATTCACAACTCTCTGGGTGAAAACGTTTTTTCTCCCCTCAGTCTTAAATGACCTCCTCTTTATTCTAAGAATGTGGCCCCAGGTTCTGGACTCACCCAACATTGGGTACATTTTTCCTGCATCTAGCTTGTCCAGTACTCTTATAATTTTACATGTTTCTATAAGATCCCCCTCATCCTGCTAAACTCAAGTGAATACAAGCCTAGTCTTTTCAATCTTTCCTCGTATGACAGTCCCGCCATCCCAGGGATGAATCTCGAGAACCTACGCTGCACTTCCTCAATCACAAGGATGTGCTTCCTCAAATTAGGAGAACAAAACTGAACACAATACTCCAGACGTCGTCTCACCAGAGCCCTATACAACTGCAGAAGAAGCTCTTTACTCCTATACTGAAATCCTCTTCTTATGAAGGCCAACATTCCATTAGCGTTCTTCACTGCCTGCTGTACCTGCACGCCAACATCAGTGTACAAGAACGCCCAAGACTCGCCGCACCTCCCCCTTACCTAACCTAACCCCATTGAGATAATAATCTGCCCCCTTGTTTTTGCAGCCAAATTAGATAACCTCACATTTATCTATATTATACTGCATCTGCCACGCATCTGCCCACTCACTCAACCTGTCCAGGTCACCCAGCAACCTCCTAACATCCTCTTCAAAGTTCACACTGCCACCCAGCTTTGTGTCATCCGCAAACTTGCTAGTGCTACCTAAGTGCCAGGATATTCCATAAATTTGGTTCCACCCAGAGCGGGCGTCTTGGGCAGGACACTTCGTGGAATTGAATATTATACCAATGTCAAATGTACTGTAAGTTGCTAGCCCCTATATATTTCCTATGTCGCGCGCTCGACATTGAAAATTAGTTCATAGGTGACCTCTTTGTTCTTCAATCATTAATATCCGGCACATACTTTATGCTTCAAATCCATAGGATCTACGCCCCCCCTCTTTGTTGTGTGCAACTTGAACGCGCATTAATTTCCTCCCACCTCCTTCAAACCTGTACCCTATCCATCCCCCCCCCTTCCCGGTTCGGCGACCAGTCTGACTGTCCCCGATTACATCATCTCTGTTTGCTTTGTTGTCACCTTCTCCGAACTAACAATGATCTATTCTACATTTTACTCCAATTTCATCCCCTCTGATGTCTCGTTCTCACACCTTACACTCTTTTTCTCTGTGTCTACCTCTCCCCTGACCTTTAGTCTGAAGAATGGTTTCGACCCGAAATGTCACCCATCCCATGCAGAGATACTGCCTTTTCCCGCTGAGTTATATAGCATTTTGCGTTTAACATCTGTGTAAACCAGCATCTGCAGTTGGTTCCTCCACCTTTCCACCTATATTGCTTCCTCTGACTTCTTATTTTACACGTCCTGTATTCTTAGCTCCTTCTATCACACTGTTTTCTCTTTTCATCTCTGGTATTTGTACCGATCCGAAATTCCTCGTTTCTGCATTTAATCTAGCTGAACGGAAAATACGGCCGTCGCGTCACGGTGCTAACGATTCTCTACAACCGGTGGCTGCATTATTTACCCTCGATCCTTTGTGTTATATTGCTCGGTTTAAATGTACGCTCTAGTGAATTAGAACGATTAATTTTGATTAATGTTTGCATTGACATCCATATTTTGAGAGAAAATCTGCATTGTATTAAAATCACTGCATCTGCAAACTTGCCAGAGTTCTTTTCGAATCACATTACAGGTAATCCGTTCTTGGGTGAGGAATGGCGAAGTTCCTTGTGAATAGATGCGGATGTTGGGGAAAATACTTTATTGGGGAATAGGTCCGCAGATGACATGTCCGAATCAAAGTCCTTCTGATCAAAGTGCAGCATCAGCTTCTTTCAGTGAAGGGAAGAGATAAGGATGGCAATAGAGTGGACAGTAGACAATATACAATAGACAATAGGTGCAGGAGTAGGCCATACTGCCCTTCAAGAGAGCACCTCCATTCAATGTGATCACGGCTGATCATCCACAATCAATATCCCGTTCCTGCCTTCTCCCCATATCCAATTGACTCCGCAATCTTCAAGAGCCCTATCTAGCGCTCTCTTGAAAGTATCCAGGGAGCCGGCCTCCACCGCCCTCAGAGGCAGAGAATTCCACAGAGTCAAAACTCTCCGTGCGAAAAAATGTTTCCTCATCTCCGTTCTAAATGGTTCACTCCTTCTTCTTAAACAGAGGCCCCTGGCTCGGGACCTCCCAACATCGGGAACATGTTTTCTGCCTCTAGCGTGTCCAAATACTTAATAATGTTATATGTTTCTAGAAGATTCCCTCATGCTTCTAAATTCCATAGTATTAGCCTAGCCGCTCCATTCTCTCAGCTTACGACAGACCCGCCACCCTGGGAATTAACGCTGCACTCCCTCAACAACAAGAATGAACTTCCTCATCATATTGGAGACCAAATCTACACACAGTACTCCATGTGTCGTCTCACTAGGGCCCTGTACAACTGCAGAAGTACCTCTTTGCTCCTATACTCAACTCCTTTTGTTATGAAGGCCAACATGTCATTCGCTTTCTTCACTGCCTGCTGTACCTGCATGCTTACTTTGACTGATGAACAAGGACCCCCAGATCCCGTTGTACCTCCTCTTTTCCCAACTTGACACCATTTGGATAATAATCTGCCTTCCTGTTTTGCTACCAAAGTGAATAACCTCACATTTATCCACAGTAAACTGCATCTGCCATGCATCTGCCCACTCACCCAACCTGTCCAAGTCACCCTGCATTCTCATAGCATCCTCTTCATAACTCACACTGCCACCCAGTTTTGTGTAATCTGCAAATTTGCAAATGTTACGTAATCCCTTCATCTAAATCATTAATATATATTGTAAATAGCTGCGGTCCCTCTGAAAGGGACACGTTAATCCCCACTCTTTGTTTCCTGTCTGCGAATCAATTTTCTATCCATGTTAGCACTCTACCCCCAATACCATGTACCCTAATTTTGCCCACTAATCTCCTACGAGGGACCTTATCAAATGCTTTCTGAAAGTCCAGGTACACTACATCCACTGGCTTTCCCTTGTCCATTACATCCTCAAAAAATTCCAGAAGTTTAGTCGATCATGATTTCCCCTTCGGAAATCCACGCTGTCTCGGACCGACCCTGTTACTGTTATCCAAATGTGCCGCTATTTCATCTTTTATGATTGACTGCAGCATCTTCCCCACCACCGATGTCAGGGTAACCGGTCTATAATAGTAAGATTAAACGAGAACTTATCAGTTCGAAGTTTGATCTTTATTTTATGAGTAATTACGATGAGGGATTACGTGAAGAGCCCGTCAGCACGCACGCGCATCAACCTTCAAAGCAGCGGCGTGGAGTCACAGAAAGGAACCGATTGACCTGAGAATAGTAAGATTCAAGACACTAGAAATACCAGTTAGCTTAATGAGGAAGGGTTTGGGTGTGGAGGGCACGTAATCCCTCATCGTATCTCCTCATAAAATAAAGATCAAACTTCAAACTAGTAAGTTCTCGTTTAATCTTACTATTTTACTTCGGAGAGACGTGAGTGACTACGTGAAGATTTTAAAGCTCTGTGACTCCATGCCGTGGAACGAATCCATGCGTCTCACACTGTATAGTTGACAAACGAATAATGGAAACTGTTCAGTCATGGTATTCGAACAGTAATAATTTAATGGAAAACAAAACAAAACAACAGTGGTCACCTCTCTACCCGAGAGGGACTATGCAATAGAACTTAAAACTGAGTTAGCAAACACGCTCGTTCTCTCTAAAGGTTTATTATAAAACATTTGGAACGTGCGTGCTGAGGACCACCATGCGGCCGACAGAATCTGGTCCAGTGGAACGTCCATGCTTCTTGCTGCGGACGTAGCTGCAGCACTGGTGGAATGAGATTTGAACATTTTAGTATCAACACCTGAATGGGCTAGAACTAGTTTGAGCCACCTGGAAATGGTCTGGGTAGATACACTATTGTGTGGCTTCTTATGGCTGATTAGTAGTGCTAGCTCTGAACCTCTAAGCTGTTTGGTAACTTTGATATATTGCCTGAGGTAACGAACTACACACAACTCGGCACCCAAAGGATATGCTATGAACTGTGATTTAAGCCCCGAGGACCCTGGTCTACTTTGTTTAATGTTGTCGTAAACGAAAAAGGTGAACCCACTGTCCGAAGTGAGCATACTATCCAACCGTAGCTTTTGCCAGGATTGGACCCTCTGAGCCGACACTAAAGCCATCAGCATGGTCACCTTGTGCGTCAGCTGGAGTAGAGACAGTGAAGATGGTGAAGCCCATGAACGTAGTGATTTAAGAACCAGCCCTACATCCCAAATTTCTGTGTATCTGAGCCTGGGAGGGTTAGAATTGAAAACTCCCTTCATGAACTTAGAAATTAATGGATGCGATCCCACAGCCAGTTGTTGTGAACCTGAATGTAAATATGACGAAAGAGCACTCCTGGCACTATTTACTGCACTATAACTTAATCTCTCATCATGGTATAAATGTGAGAGAAACTCCAGAACATGTGTGATATGCACTTCGTCATACAGTATATCGTACTGTGCACAGAACAATTCCCATTTCCTGATATTCAATGCATATTGTTTCTGTGTACTGCTTCTCCATGCCGCAGTTAAAACATCCACCGTACGCTCAGCTAGTCCCAGTCCAAGGAAAGGTCTTCTCAAAACCTGCAAATTAACACATTGAGTTGATCATGCAGAGGATGCACTTCACCGGAACTGGGGTTAGTCAACAACGACTTGTGTTCGGTTATCCTCCAAACTGGTTGTACCACCATGCCGAGAACAAGCGGGTACCATGGCTGAGTTGGCCAATCAGGGACTACCAAAATGCCTGAGGCAGAGTCCTGCTGAATCTTTTGCAGACAGCGAGTGACGAGGTAGAATGGGGGAATGCATAGAAAAACATTCCTCCCCAATGTAGCGAGAATGCGTCTACAGCTACAGCCCCTGGGTCTGGTTCCCATGAAACATAGTTAGGTAACTGATGGTTTAACCTTGAAGCGAACAAATCCATGTTCCGTACCTAGAAATAATGTCCTTACTCCATGATTCAACATCCATTCTGTGTTGTCATTGAATTTACGTGACCTGGTGTCCGACACTGTGTGAATCTACCTGGTTAGTAGATTGCTGAAACCCAAATATTCCGAATAATGCACCAGTGCCAAATGAGGTTTGCCAATTTATCACAGGATACTGACTTGATACCACCCATGTGATTTATGTAAGCTACAGCAGTAGTATTATCTATATGTAACTGAACATGCAGCTGCTGCATGTGTGCACAATAAGCTTTCAGACCATAGAAGGCTGCAAGCAACTCCAAATAGTTAACCACATGCACCTGTAGAAAAGATAGTTCATGCACAGTCCATCTGCCACCACAGCTAGAAAGGGTGTCAGTGGCTCCCCAACCTAAAGCACTTGCATCAGTCTGTAATACCATTGAATGGTTTTCAATTGAAATATTGCCAGAACAATGGTCAAGATTGAATATCCACCAATGCAGCTCATCAATTGCCTCAACCGATAATTGCATGGCCCTGTCAAAATG
Source organism: Malacoraja senta (assembly GCA_038087875.1). Taxonomy (NCBI): domain Eukaryota; kingdom Metazoa; phylum Chordata; class Chondrichthyes; order Rajiformes; family Rajidae; genus Malacoraja; species Malacoraja senta. Next base: position 140,558 of record JAXLNO010003865.1, read on the forward strand.
GCCCAAATTCCTTTTAAGTGCTTGCACCTTGGATCTTTGCAATTGCTGATAATGAAGAGGCCCAAATTTTACTGCTGGAAATGCAGCGACCAATTTCCCAATTAGACAAGTCTTGTCGAATTGAAGGCAGCTGATGTGCAATCATATTGCTGCAGGACTCTATTAACTTCAATCTCTTGCCCTCGGGCAAAGTTACAACCAGGTGATTGGAGTTAATAGTAAATCCCAAGTAATCCATGATAGTGGATGGAGTCAACCTGGATTTTACTGGATGAATTAGGAAACCCAACTTTTCAAACACAAACAGTGGCTGAAACTGCCGAAATAGCTAATTCCACAGTTTAACCTATGATGAGGATGTCATCTAGTTAAGCCATCACTAAGTGCCCCTGTGCTCGTAATAGAGCCAGTGCAGGTTTAGTATTTTAGTGAATAGCCTAGGAGCTGAGGTCAACCCATTAGGCAGGGCTTTCAATTGCCATAACTGCCCCATCCAGCTAAACTTCAGGTACTTCCTATGTTCTTTCTGAATAGGGACCGAATAATAATCATCCTTGAGATCAATACATGCCATATAACACCAACTGTAAATCAAATGTTTCGCCGTAACAAAGCTTTCCATTTTGAAATGTTTGTACTGCACAAATGTGTTTAATTGGGTTAAATACAATATAATGCGGCACCCCCCATCCTTCTTTTCTCTGATGAACATATTGGACACAAACTGGTGTGGCTTATGCCTGGTTTTCTCAATTACCCTTTTTTCACACAGAGTTTCAATTTCAGCCTGGACTTCCAAATCGTTCTTCTTTGAACGCAAAAAGGTACGACTTGGAACATGCTGCGTGGGTGGCAACGTGCCTCTAAATTATTTTTGAAACCCTTCAACACTATGCAGTATAAACAAATCAGAAGTAATCCAACGCCACTCATGCAAAAAGAAACGTAACCTACCCCCAACATGCAATAACTCTACACTCGGTATGTTACAATGTGAACCAGACCCACCTACCTCCGTACTAGATGGATTCTGGCCAGTTATTTCCTTCCCCGATGTTTGGGGGTTTGTGGGACTTGTGGACGGTAGCTGCGCATCTTCGTAGTGAGTCAACTCGGTCCTTGCCCTAAAAAAGACTTGCGTCCGGTTCCTCCCGACCTCATTGGTTGCGCAGCCGGTCTTGTGCTGGGTACAGAATAAGGCTGGAAACGGGGGAACGACGACGATGACGACGGCTTGTTCCCTGGTGGAGCCCGAAGAAGCCCCACAGCCTTTGACTCCTCATCGAGGTCTTTCACCTGCCTGGACAGGTCATCTCCAAACAGCACGTTTGGTGGCTGCACATTACTAGCTTTGCACAACCCCGCAAACTTGCGGTTGAGAACGGGACGAATGGCATTTTTCCGAAAACAATTGATCTCAAAATGTGCATTGCACAACAATGCCATTGCGTCCCGCTGCGCATCTGATAATGTGGAGCCATACAGTGACCTGGCGAAAGCTGTCAGACCTGACCCCAGCTGATTCAGAATTCTCTGGAGCTTCAGTTCTTGGGACTTAATACCGCTCCCAATGTGGTTCCATATGGAACTATTTACCACCGGTACCTTCAGGGACGCCTGGTGCTTAATACCGCATGGTTGTCTCCATGATGAACTGCTCCTGCAGCTGGTGGGAGACCAGATATTTTATACTTGCCGCCAGCTCTTCCTCCAGCGGCTCTCCAACAAGCCACGGCACGGCAAATTTGGATATCATTCCGCGTACCTCCGCTTCCCGCGGGTCCCGCATCGAGCGGTCGTCCCCACAGGGCTCGTCTCCACTCCCATCTTCGGATGGGGAGACGTCATGCAGCCCTCCAAAAGGTGCTGCTGTGGGTTCCCGAGCCCCGCTGTGGTACGACTCCCGACCACGGAGCGTAATTTGTTGGAGCATTCTCTCCATGAGCTGCTCTACTTGGGAAAGGCGTCCAGCCAACCTTCCCATTCTGGGAGGCGAATCCTCCCGGCCAGACTCCTCCGAGTCTACAGGCCTGTTGGGCTTGCACTTTGCTTTCCTCCGCGGAGTATCCAAAATGCTGTCCATGAGCACCGAGCCCGAAGTCGCTGGCTGTGCAGCTGGCAGCGACCGCAATCGTGAAACGGACTGCCGACCGCTGACCGTACTCCCACGTTCCTCCGAAACGGTTCTCCCTGCAGTCTTACGAGCCTTCACCCTCGCGTTATCCATCCTGTAACGACAAGTAACAAAATTTCCACCGCAGCTGAGTTTCCATACTCACCTGAGGTCTTTAAAAAGGACCACTGCTGGAGCTGCGCGCCAGCCAGCCAGTCAGCGCGCCATGCGTTAGACGTAATGATGCGCATGCGTGCTGACGGGCTCTTCACGTAGTCACTCACGTGACTCCGAAGTAAAATTCCCTGGTTTCTCTCCCGCCCTTCTCACTACGTGGGATAACCCTCCAATCCCCAGGACCTGATCCTGAATCTATAGAACATTGGAAATTATCTCCAATGCGTCCACGATTTCTAAACGGTCACAACGGAAAAGGACCTCAGGGTTAAGAAGGAAGCATCTGACGCGGCTTAGGAGGAATATAAAACGAGTCGGAAACTCAAGTGGACAATTCAAGAGACCAGAACGGGGCATGAAATGTCTCGCAAGGCAGACTAAGGAAAATACCATGACTTCTTCTTGAAATAAGAGGGTGGCAAGGGGAAGGTTTGACCATTCAAAGATCAAGGTGGAATTTATTCGTGGAGGCAGATGTGTAAGTGGGGAACTGAAGGAGTACTTTGCATCTACGAGGGGAAGGGGTTGGAGGATAGCAATATTAGTGTAGTAAATACAAATATGGTAAGGAATTTTATGATCGAGAAGGCAGTGGTGCGGAGGTTCTTGAAGAACATTAAGGTGGATAAGACCCAGTGCCTGACGGGATCTATCGTAGATTATTGGGGAGCCACGGGAGGAGATTGCGGGAGACAGGACAAGTATATTTGAATATTTTCCAGCCAAACATGTTCTCCCAGAGTACGTGAAAGTGGTCACTGTTGTTCCTTTGTTGAAGAAATAGGGAGTGAAAATCCGGGAAACTATAGTCCGTTGAGCGTCACATCAATGGTAGAGAAACTACTGGGGGGAATTCTTCGAGATAGGAATTACGCCCATTTGAAAGGGCACAGGCTCATTGAGATTAGCCAGCACGGCTTTGTCCGTGGCAGGTCGTGTCTTATTGTTTGTGATTTTTGAGGAGATGACAATGAAAATTTATGACGATTGGGTGGTGGATGTTGTGTACATGGACTTTCTTCAGGCTTTTAAAAAGGCCCATCGTGATCCAGACGATTATGGTGTACCGGATTCACGATGACTTGATCATATGTATTCGGAACTGTGTTATTCGGAGGAGAGAGAGGGCTGGTTGGAATGTAACTATTCCGGCTGGAGCTCTGTGACTAGTGTAGTACCGCAGCGAACGGGGCTGGGACTTCTGCTGTTTGTGCTATTTGTAATGATTGCCACCATCGTATCTGCTTCCGCCACCGCCCTCGGTTGCGCGTTCCAGCCTTCATGGAACATAGAACATAAAAGAGTGCAGTTCATGAGATAGGCACATCGGTGTGGAGGGAATGAAGGTACATGGAACACTAGCAGGCTGAGGACATTGGTCTATAGGGTATGTCATAGAGTGATACAATTCGGAAACAGGCCCTCGGCCCACCTTACCCTCATCGGCCACCATGTCCTAGCTACACTAATCCCACTTGTCTGCGTTTGGTCCATTTCCCTCCAAACCCGTCCTATCCATGTACCCGTCTACCTGTTTGTTAAATGCTGGGATAGACCCTGCCTCAACTGTCTCCTTTGGCAGCTTGTTTCATATCCATCACCCTTGGTGTGCAAACGTTGTACCCTAGATACCTATAAAGTATTTTCCCCTTCACCTTAAACCTGTGTCCTGTTGCCCTCGATTCGCCTACTCAGGGCAAGAGACTCTGTGCGTCTACCTGATCTATTCCCCTCATGATTTTGTAAACCTTAATAAGTTCACCCCTCATCCTCCTGCGGTCCACGGTAAAGATCCCCAGCCTACACAACATCTCCCAATACCAACGTCTCCATATAACTTGGCATAATGATCCCCACGGACACTGCGTTGTTCTTTACTATCCTTTACTCTTGTTCTTTTCTATCCTATGTTTTATCGGTTAACGACGCCCCGTGCAGTAATTCTGATTTTCGCGTTTTTTTATGATCCTGATTAGTATTTCGACTATAAATGCGTCTGTGTAACATCATCTCATTGCTTTTTATGCCGTCAATTGCCGCCCAGTGCCAGAGGAATGCGCACGTACACACACAAACACACACACACACACACACACACACACACACACACACACACACACACACACACACACACACACACACACACACACACACACACACACACAGACACACACACACACACACACACACACACACACACACACACGCGCGCACACACACACACACACACACACGCACACACAACCGGCAGCCTGGCAAGGGTCTATGGGGTGGAGCTTGGTACCAGTAACCATTAAACTGTTTTAAAATGAAAAGATGAACTCATCAACAATTTTAAAGCGAAAATTGTGGATATGCTATTTCTGATTCAACTTGCAACTTACAAATGTTGACTGGCAGAGGCATTTCAAAGTGAGATAGGGAGAGTTCGGGGTGAGTAAATTGCTATTATTGTTCTCCAGTTCAGGTGGGCGAGATAACTCTGGCTGACGAGGGATATTGAAGCTCAGATCAGGAGAAGAAGGGGATACGCGTAAGGTATCGGCAGCTGGTATCAATTGAATGCCTTGAGAGTTACACGGAACACACCAAGATGGATGCACCTCGGATGGTGTAAAGGATCTATAACGAGGCATCGTTACTTTACTATCTTTATACATACTGGAGCATTACACATTGCACTAGCTGTACGTGGTCTGTCACAGGAACTAGAGAGCGATCTGTGGGTGGGGAGGTTGTAGATATACTTGTGATATGGGGAGTGGTTAGTAGGTATGAGGTCACTATGTTAAAGGCACATGCATATCTCATCTACATCTTTCCTCTTCGAAACGACAGGCAAATACAATGGTGACATGGCGACCACGGCTCATGCGCTAGGATAGTTAAACAAAATCGCCATAGCGGTCAGGCGGTTTGACAAGACGTCCCGCCCGGGTTCGCGTCTCGCCATCCACCCTTCCTGCAGGAGGAAGAGGCACCGGCGGGGACAGACGAACCTGAAAGGGGGAAACGGGAGGAGACGGAGGAGACCGCGGCATCGAACCCGGAGGGGATGCGAGATCAGGACCGGGAAGAGCGCGGGCAGGCGAGCGAGGACTAGTCGGAGCGGGGTGGAACGGAAGGGGCTGAGGAGGAGCAGAACGTTGCATGTCAGGAAGGACGGGCAGAGCAACGCCCTGACGCGAAACAGGCAGTGGGGGAGCAAAGGGATCCGCGGCAGGAGGACGCGGCTCGTTGACGAGCCGAAGGTGCTGGCGGGACCGTCGGTAAATGGCTCCAGCGTGGTCGACGAGATAGGACCTGGGCGACCCCGCAGAGCCGACGACGGTCGCGAGCTTGGAGTGACCGGGAGCGGTCTGCATACGGACAACTTGACCGGGGAAGAGGCGCGGCAGCGGGTGGCAGGACCTGTCATGGGAACGCTTTTGGACGTCGTGCCTGAAGGCAATGCGTTTCTGAACCGCCGCAGGTGGGAGGATGGAGGGTACGAGGGAGCGCTGGGCCACAGGGAGCGGGAGTCTGGTAGCGCGCGACATGAGCCGCTGAGCAGGTGAACCCATGGCAGAGTCGCGGGAAATGTTCCGAAGGTTGAGGAGGGCCAGATGGAAGTCGGAGTTAATGCCACCACACTGTTCCAACAGGTGCTTCGCGCTGCGGACTGCGCGCTCGGCCAAACCGTTGCTTTGCGGGTACTCCGGGCTGCTGGTGAAATGGCGGAAGTTCCATCTGGAAACGAACGCTTTAAACTCGGAGCTCGTGAACTGGCTGCCATTGTCCGACTGCGGGCTTGCCGGGGGGCCAAAAGTGCCAAAATGAGGGTACAACCTATCGATGATGGCCGAAGAGGTTATGGAATGCAGCCGGTCGACCACAAACCAGCTGGAGTGGGAGTCAACGAGAACCAGGAAATGCTTGCCCCGCCACTCGAAAATGTCGGCGGTAAGCGCCATCCAGGGCAGTTCAGGCGCGGGCTGCTGCAGAAGCGGCTGACGCTGCTGGTGGGGGGCGAGGCTGTTGCAGGTGGAACACGAGGAGACCCTCTCCCGGATGTATTTGGCCATTTCCGGCCAATAGAACTGGCTCCTGGCGAGAGACACGGTGGCTTCGGCCCCAGGATGACCGCGGTGAGCGACTTGAAAATAGTGGTCGTGCAGCGCCGCGGGCACGACCACCTTGTGACCCTTCACCACCACACCGTCGTGCAGTACGAGCTCGTCCCGGACCAGGAAGTAGGGCACGGCACCAGCCGGCAGTGCCGAACGACGGTCAGGCCAGCCCTGCCGGATGACGGCAGACAGCTGTTGCAGGGCAGGGTCATTGGTAGTGTGTTCAACCAGGGACTTCATCTGCTGTGAGGGGATGATGTTCAATCGTAGCACCAATAGCTCAGACATTTCATATTGGTGGCGAGCGGTGGACGTCAGCGAGGCGCGAGACAACGTGTCGGCCACGAACATGTCCTTGCCCTTACGATAAACCACCGTGAACGTGAAGCGCTGGAGCTGCAGCATCATGCGCTGCAGGCGTGATGAGGCCACATGGATCGACTTGTTGAGGATGGTGACAAGTGGCTGATGGTCAGTTTCAACGGTGAAAGTGTTGCCCACGATGTAGTCCCGGAATTTGGAGCAGGCAAACCCCACGGCCAGTAGCTCCTTCTCGATCTGCGCGTAGTGCTGTTCGGTGGCGGTCATGGTGCGGGACGCGAAGGAGACAGGCAGCTGCAGGCCGTCATGGACCTGGAGACAGGCGGCACCGAGTCCGAACTGAGAGGCGTCGTAGGTGAGGATAATGGGACGCTGCAGGTCAAAGAACTTGAGCGTGGGGGTGCTGATCAGCTTAGACTTAAGAATGTCGAATGCCTTCTGATGGTTGGGTAACCAAAGCCAGGACGTGTCCTTTTTTATCAGATCCCTCAGGGGAGCGCTGAGCTCGCTGAGGTCGGGGATGAACTTCCCCAGGTAGTTTACCAAGCCTAGGAAGCGTTGCAGGCCTGCCACATTGGTAGGAGGGGGCATCCCTGAAATGGCAGCCGTTTTCTGCGGGTCTGGCTTTAACCCCTCAGCGGTGAATACATGTCCAACATAGGTGACCTCCGGGACGCGGAATCGGCACTTCTTGGGGTTCAGTTTCAAGTTGATTTGCCGGGCCCAGTCAAGGACCTGGCGGAGGTTGACATCGTGTTCGGCAACGTCCTTACCGTAAACGAGGATGTCGTCAACAATTATGGCGCATGGTGGACCTAAAAACAACTGCTCCATTGTCCGCTGAAATACCTCGCTGGCAGAGTTGATTCCGAATGGCATTCGGAGGAACCGAAACCTTCCGTAGGGGGTGGCGAAAGTTGTCAAAATGGACGACCGCTCGTCCAGTGGTATCTGCCAGAAGGAGCTTTTGGCATCGAGGACAGAAAAAACCGTTGCTGGACCAACTTGTGCAGCGACTTCTTCCACCGTTCTCATAGGGTAGTGAGGGCGTCTAATGGCCAGGTTGAGGTCTTTGGGGTTGATGCAGATGCGTATCTCGCTCATGTCCTTTTTAGCAGCAACAACCATGGAAGAGACCCAGCTGGTGGGCTCGACGACCGCCTTTAGGATGCCCATTTGTACCATACTGTGTAGGGTCGCCTCCACTCTGTCCCTCATGGCGGAGGAGACACGGTGAGGAGCATGGACCACAGGAACGCTCTTACGGTCCGCTACAATCTTGTAGCTGCATGGTAGTTTGCCTAGCTTATCATCAAAGCGGTCGGGATAATCGGCCAGCGGGTCCATAAGAGTCTGCACCTGGTGGATGTCACGGTGGAGGTACACCAGCCCATTTCCTGGCATGCCTGGATCCCCAGCAGGGGAATGCACTTTTGATTGAGGAGATAGAAGGTGAGGGGCCGAGAGGTCTCTAGTATCTTACAGCGTAGCGTGGCCTTGCCCACAGGAGTAAGAATCTCCCCACCGTAGGCATGCAAGGTTGAGCTCTGGGAAAATATCTGCTCATTAGTTCTTACCTGGTTGAAAAGAGATGTTGACATTACGTTGGCCACAGCCCCCGTGTCGATCTTAGCAGTGAAGGTCGAGTTGTTCACAGTGACTAGCACAGAAGGGTCCGTTATCATAGCAGGTGCGTCCAACACGGTAAACAAGTTGGTCTCCCCCTGAGAGGAGTCAGATGCAGAAACAGACTGTTCATCGAAATAACACTGGGAGCTGAGCGCACTGTCAGCTTGTAGAAGGTTGTTTAAATTTCCCCTTCGAGCAGCGACAGGCTTCACACGGGAACGACAAGCCGCAGCAAAATGGTTCAATTTTTTGCAGACATTACACGTTTTACCCAAAGCAGGGCACACATTGTATTGATGAGTCGTGAAGTTGCAATTAGGGCACCTTTGCCGGGTACCTCCCCCTGTAGCACCGAACCCCGGGCGCGTCCCCCTCGAGCAGCGAGCGACCCCGGGGGTCGCGACTGTGGTGTGTTTATGAGATGACTGGGAGTGCTGGCAAAGTTGATCGCCTGTTCAGCCGGCGACGCCGCCGAGGAAACAGCTTCAGCTAAGCGAGTAGCGTGCATAGCATCGGTTAAAGTCAGATCCGGCTTGCGCAGAAGTTCGGCCCTGAGCTTCTCATCACGGAGACCGTAAACCAGAAGGTCCCTGACAATCTCATCGGGGTTCCACGCGTGGAGGCGGCAGCGCCTACCGAGATGCCGCAGCGCAATGACATAGTTCTCAGCAGATTCCCCAGGGAGCTGACGCCGCGCGAACAGTTTAAAACGTTCTAAGATGCAATTTGTCGGAATGTCACAAATAGCATCAAACTTAGCCAACAGACATACCGGGTCCCGAGCTGATTCGCCATCAGCGTAGACGAAGAAGTCAGAGCGAGTCAGGGCCTCGGGACCAGCCAAGTTGAGAAGCAGAGAGGCTTTGAGATCGGCGGTGGCGGCAGGATGAGCGATCGTGAAATAGTGTTCAAAGTCACGTTTGAATACGTCCCATCGAAGGGCGATGTCTAAATCGAAAACGAGCACATCGGGCTTACGGGCAGAAGAGGCCATGACAAAGAATTAGGAGGGCGGGGGAAACAAAAAACTGGGACAAAATTAAATGATAAACCGATAAACAGGAGGCGCAAGGTAAGTTATTTGACACCATGTAAAGGATCTATAACGAGGCATCGTTACTTTACTATCTTTATTCATACTGGAGCATTACACATTGCACTAGCTGTACGTGGTCTGTCACAGGAACTAGAGAGCGATCTGTGGGTGGGGAGGTTGTAGATATACTTGTGATATGGGGAGTGGTTAGTAGGTATGAGGTCACTATGTTAAAGGCACATGCATATATCATCTACAGATGGAAACCCGGAGAACAAAAGGGGAACTTGATATATTCCCGACATATGTAGTAATGCGAAGTTCCAAAGGATTCTGCAAAAAATTTATGAAGAAAGGGTTCCAATAGACGAACTAAAAGTGTGGTAATCTGTGTGTGCAACCGAGGGTGATGGCCAAGGTCGTAAAAGTACTGATCGGGTATAGTCAGCATGGCCTTCTTAAATATGCCCCTCAGATCTCGAAACTCATCCATGAATACATTTTATCCCAGCTACCTACACCTGTCCGTTTCCTCCTCCTTCTGCCTTACCAGAGGCTCAATTTATTTCGTCATCCAAGCTTCCTTACTCCCACCTGCTTTGCACCTCATTCTAACAGGAACATGCATGACATCAACAACGGCCACCATACTTTTAACAACACTCCACTTACCCGACGTTTGTTTGCCGGGAATCAACTTGGTCCAATCAACTTTAACAAGTAATTGTCAAATACCATCACAGTTAGCCTTGTCCCTGATCAGGATGTTAAGTGGTGAGCTCACCCTGACTCGATCCAAAACTATCCTGAAGCTGATAGTACAGCGATCGCTAAAAGGTTTGCCCTCCAACACTTTCGTTGCTTACCCATCCCAAGTTCGAAAGAGTAGATCTAGCTATAATAAAGGAACAATGTAATTAAACCAGAGAAGGTATGGAAATATGCAGCAGAACCTTTCACATCAACTCCACCTCGTTGACCAGAAACACGCTGCTGAAGAAAGATTTCACAAACACGCTTCAGAAACATCGTACGCTGGGGTCGCTTAACATTGAATAGAACATTTAGAGTAGAACATACGCGCTAAACTCCCTTTGTCGTCGTACATCGGTCATAGACGTCTTGCCTTCACCCTTAAAATTCTGCTCTCAAATTTAAGACTTGAAGTCCCCCACTGTAAATGCTTCGATTGTAAACATGTATTGTCTTTCTACTGACTGATGAGCACGCAACAAAAAGCTTTTCATTGTACCTCAGTATATGTGACAATAAACTAAACTGAACTCAACTCAACTCAACTCAACATCTGTACATCTAAGCAGTTTCCCTCCAAACGTGCACAGCGATGTATTTCTCGTTAACTGGAGGCCAAGACAATAGTTTCTGTAGTGAATGGCCAATATTGTTTTATGTTTGTTTGGAGAGATAGCACGGAGACAGACCCCTTCAGCATGGAGAAAGTACAGGATTATTCTCCAGGATGGAAGATTTTCAACGAACTCTCATCTCACTTTTTATTTCAAACCTCCAATGTTTCATTTGCTTTTGAGCTAAACTCTGACCTCTAGACAGTGACGTGGAACCAGAGTTGGATGTGACACCGCCGTTCAATTTAGTCTTTCTCAAGATCGTGCTTACTCTCGATTCCACCCAGAGTAAACGTGTGTAATGGGAATCTTCCTGTGAGTAGATTTTACCCATTGTCCAATATATTCTTACTTGCTGGCCCGTATAATTTTCCCAAGCAGCGCGGGACAGTATGTGCGAGGAAAATGGCAATCGATGTTTCAAGTCAAGACTTTTCATCTGGAGAGAAATACAATGGTTGGCACAGCCTCAGTTAGATGAAGAGGCTTCATGTGTACATTACGATTATAACTCATGGGAGAGACACAGATATTGGAAACGAGCAAAATACTATGGCAGCCTGTTCCATCATCTCCTGCATTTAACAGTAACGCGCAGTGTGATCAAGACAGAAAAAGCACCCTCACACGCATTGCAGCATAGAAACATACAAACATAGACAAGATATGTGCAGGTGTCGTCCATTCGGTCCTTCGAGCCAGCACCGCCATTCAGTACGATCATGGCTGATCATCTAAAATCAGTACACCGTTCATGATTTTCCCCGTATCCCTTGATTTCTTCAGCCGTACAATCTCTTGAAAACAAACAGAGAATTGGCCTCCACTGCCTTCTGTGGCAGAGAATTCCACAGATTCACAACTCTCTGGGTGAAATATGTTTTCTTCATCTCAGTCCCAAATGGCCTCCCCCTTATTCTTAAAATCTGACCCCTGGTTCTGGACTCCCCCATCATCGGGAACATTTTCCTGCATCTATCCTGTCGAATCCTTTAAGAAATGTATGTTTCTATAAGATCCCCTCTGATCCTTCAAAATGTCAATGAATACAAGCCCAGTCGACCCATTCTTCATCATATACCAGTCCAGTCATCTCGAGAATTAACCTGGTGAACCTACGCTGCACTCGCTCATTAACAATAATGTCCTTCCTCAAATTAGGAGAACAAAATTGCACTCTCCAAGTGCGGTCTCACCAGGGCCCTGTACAAATCAGAATCAGAACCAGGGGCGACGGGAAGATGGCCGCCCCGCCGGCAGTTTGTTCGTTTTTTCGTATTTTTTTATTTTTAGCGTTTGTTAAGTTTGTTTTAATGTTCTTCGGTTTGTTTTATGTGAAGGGTGGAGGGAGGGGATCTGGGGAAACTTTTTTTCAAGTTCCTACCTGCCCGGAGATGTGATTGATTTTCGGATCACATTCTCCGGGCTCTGCGACCTTCCATCGTTGGAGCTGGAAGCCTCCTCGGGCTGTCGTGAGCCCCACCGCGGGGCGCGGACTTAACATCGGAGCCGATCCCTTGCCAGGGATCGCTCCCACCGCGACCACCGCGGACTTACCATCAAGAGCTCGTAGTCTCGGGAGAGGCTGTGTCGGGAGCTCCAACGCCGCAGAAGGTTCGACCAGCTCCGACGTGAGGTTCGATCGCCCGGCGCGGGGGAGCTGACACCCCCCGATGCGGGAGTGATCGCTTCGACTCGGAGGGCCCGAACGCCGCCGGCTATGGGAGTCAAGATCATATCGTCAACGGGGGCTCGAGGCCCACGACCGAGAAAGAACTAAGGGAAAGGACTTGAACTTTATTTCGCCTTCCATCACAGTGAGGAATGTGTAGGAGTCACTGTGGTGGATGTTCACGTTATACTGTGTTTTTGAGTGATCTGTTACTTTTAATTGTATGACTGGCCAATGAAATTCCTCGTATGTTGCAAAACATGCTTGGCGAATAAAGTGTGATTCTGATTTGATTCTGAAATGCAGTAGAACATCCTTGCTCCCAAACTCAAATCCTCTCGCAATGAAGGCCAATTAGCTATCTTCACAGCCTAGTGCACCAGCATGATGCCCTTCAGTGACTGATTTACAAGCACCCCCAGGTCTCGTTGCACCTCTCCTTTTCCTAATCTGACACCATTCAGAAAATAATCTGCCTTCCTGTTCTTGCCACCAAAATGGATAACCTCACATTTATCCACATTATATTGCACCTGCCATGCATCTGCCCACTCCTCCAACCTAACCAATTCACCGTGCAGCCTCATAGCATCCTCATCAGCAGCTCACACTGCCACCCAGCTCTATGTCATCCGCACACCTGGAGATGTTACATTGAATTCTCTCGTTTAATTCGCTGATATAGATTGTAAATAACTGGGGTCTTAGCATCGAGCCTTGCGGCACCCATATAACCATATAACCATATAACAATTACAGCACGGAAACAGGCCATCTCGTCCCTTCTGGTCCGTGCCGAACACTTACTCTCACCTAGTCCCATCTACCCGCACTCAGACCGTAACCCTCTATTCCTTTCCCGTCCATATACCTATCCAATTTATTTTGAAATGAAAAAATCGAACCTGCCTCCACCACTTCCACTGGAAGCTCATTCCACACAGCTACCACTCTCTGAGTAAAGAAGTTCCCCCTCATGTTACCCCCAAACTTCTGTCCCTTAATTCTCAAATCATGTCCTCTTGTTTGAATCTTCCCCAATCTCAATGGAAAAAGCTTATCCACGTCAACTCTGTCTATCCCTCTCATCGTTTTAAAGACCTCTATCAAGTGTTCCCTTAACCTTCTGCGCTCCAAAGAATAAAGACCTAACTTGTTCAACCTTTCTCTGTAACTTAGGTGCTGATACCCAGGCAACATTCTAGTATATCTCCTTTGTAGTCTCTATATTTTGTTGACATCTTTCCTATAATTTGGCGACCAAAATTGTACACCATACTCCAGAATTGGCCTCACCAATGCCTTGTACAATTTTAACATTACCTCCCAACTTCAATACTCAATGCTCTGATTTATAAAGGCCAGCACACCAAAAGCATTCTTTACCACCCTATCTACATGAGATTCCACCTTCAAGGAACTATGGACAGTTATTCGTAGATCCATCTGTTCAACTGCATTCCTCAATTCGCTACCATTTACCATGTAATCCCCTCTAATCACTGTTTGCCATTCTGGAAATGACCTATTAATTCCTACGCTTTGCTTATTGTCTGCCAAGCAGTTCTCCATCCATGTCAATTCCTTACCCCAAATACCATGTGCTCCAATTTTGCACACTAATTTCTTCTGCGGGATCACCGTCACCGTGCACAAATGGACAGACAGGGAACAGAATAGAAGATAAGCGGCAGATGTCCAAAGCTTGGACAGCACCTCGATTTAAAGCGTCGTTTCCAAAGGAGGATTGAATGAAGATAAACGCGAACTCAAAATTCTGGAGCACAGGATGTTGGAATAATTAATTTGATTACCTTCTGAAGAATGCAACATGGAATGAAAATTGGCATCTCGGTTCTGTGGGCTCGAGGATCAGATCGAGTTTGCAGAAGACAACGTTAAAGAGGTGCTTGGTATGAGACGTAGAACATTACATTGGAAAGCAAAGTGCTGGAGTAATGCAAAGGGTCACGCAGCATCCCTGGAGGATATAAATAGGCGTCGCCACGAGCGGTACAATTTCGTCGGCCCACTGTGTCATTCTACGTGTTTTACAAACTCGAAACAACATTTCCACGTTTCCCGTGGAAGCTGCTTGACCCGTTAGCTTACAAGAGCACCTTGCGTTCTACGCGTGATTCCAGAACCTGCAGTTCTTTTTGTCTCCAACATTACATTGTTTCGAGTTTAATTTGTTCGCAAGGGATGGGGTAGGGGCTGACAGAGGGTGAACGAATCTTAATCGGCCTGAACGTGTAAATAAAACGAGGTGAATTATGATCTATGTACTTTGCTTCTATGTACTTTGCTCCCAGTCTGTTCATCCGCCAATTATAAATTTTCACCCTCACCTTCCCAACTACTCTCGGTATATTCGATGTACCCTGTTGTTTGTCCCAACAAATACGGCTTTGTTCCCTCGCAGGTTGACCCCTTCCCTGCATCGTAAAACACTGTAGTGTTAAATTTGCTTTCCCTGCGTAGATGCAGTGCGAATGACCGGGTGTCCTCAGCACTAATTGATCGAATTTCAGAACCCATCTTTTTCCCTTTGCTTTATTTTTTGATTCGTTGCCAAACCAAAAGAGGAATCGCCGCACGGAAATGGAGTCGCGGTGAAATAAGGCGGAACGGTTGTGCAGCGGTACAGTTCTTGCCTTACAGCGCCAAAAAACAGGGTTCGGTCCTGACTACGGATGCTGTATGAACGGAGTTTGTACGTTCTCCCCGTGATCTGCGTGGGGTTTCTCCGAGAACTCAGGTTTCCTCCCATCCTCCAAAGACGCACAAGGTATGTTGATTAATTGGCATGGGATAACTGTAAACTGTCCCTTGTGTGTAGGATAGAGTAAATGTGCCGGGATCGCTGGTCGACGTGGACTTGGTGGGCCTGTTTCCGCGCTGTATGTGTAAACTAAACTGAAACAGAACGCGGCAAATGCTCTAGTTTTGAAATCGAATGAGAATATGTTGCAAAATAGGCGGCATCGTTGCATGGAGTAACGGAGTCAATGTTGCAAGACAGACCTCATGCATTCTATCTCTGATGCGCACCGTTAGTTCAGCTGATGGTTCTTGGAACGTCCGAACTTTTGGCAAGTACCACCTGGTTTTCTGCGTTATTCCACAACGTTAGTTTTTTTTAAATTTGTTATCGGGTAAAGAAACAGAGTTAAAGGTTCAGATCGATTACCTTAAATCAGAAACCCACTGACTCCCACAACTATCTCGTATACAATTCTTTCCGCCATGCTTCCAGTAAAGACTATATCCCGTACTCCCAATTCCTCCATCTACGCCGCATCTGCGCCCAATATTAAATGTTCCATACTAGGACATCTGAGATGTCCTCATTCTTTAGGGAACGGGGGTTCCCCTCTCCCATCATAGATAAGGCGATCGCTAGTGTCCCCGCGGTACCCCACAGCCAGGCTTTTGCTTCCCCCACCCTAATCACAACAGAGACAGAGCCCCCCATCGTCCTTAATTTCCAGCCGATCAGCCCACATAATCCTCCGAAATTTCCGTCAGGTCTAACGGGATCCACATTAGCCACATTTCCCATCTCCACCCCTTTCCTCCTTCCGCAGAGACCGCCCCCCCGCAACTAACTGGTTAATCCATCCTTTCCCACCCAAACCACCCACTCTCCAGGTACCTTCCCTGCAGCCGCAGAAGATGCAACACCTGTCGCTGTACCTCCTTCTTCAATTCTGTCCAGGGACCCGGCGGTCCTTTCTGGTAGGCAGAAGTTCACTTGTACCTCCTCCAACATGTGGACTCTTATACATTGGCGAGACGAAACGCAGTCTGGGCGATCGTTTCGTGGAAAACCTTCTCTCAGCCCACCTGAACCTACCTGATCTCCTGGTTGCTACACACTTTAATTATCCTTCTCATTCCTACACAGACCTTTCTGTCCTAGGTCTCCTCGGTTGTCAGAGTGAGGCGAAACTCAAATTGGAAGAACAGCATCTGATATTTCGCTTGGGCAGCTTACAGCCCAGTGGTATGAATGTTGCTTTCTCTCACTTCAGGTATCCCCGGCATTCTCTCTCTCTATATCCCTCCTCCACCCAAGTCGCTTCTCATTTAGACCCTAAAAACAGCCTGTTTCCTTTACCTTCGTTACTTTTTTGCATATTTTGCATTCATTGTTCTTTATCTCTCCATATCACCGTCTATATCTCTCTTTTCCCTTATCCCTACCCAGTCTGAAGAAGGGTCTGCATCCGAAACGTCACCCATTCCATCTCTCCAGAGATGCTGCCTATCCCCCTGAGTCACTCCAGCTTTTTGCGTCTATATTCGGTTTAAACTTGCATCTGCAGTTCCTTCTTACACATTAAAACAGATGTCCACGAATATTTTGGGATTTGTGAGAGGCAAATTCATTTTTTAAGAATGATTTTTTATGCAACCCCTCGCCAGCGTAAAGTGCCATTGAATGCCATGTGATTGTTGCTCTGAAAAGAGCCTCGTGTTATTACTTCTAAGTGTTCTTGTGATTCGTCTCGTCAAGTGCTATCGCACTGCGCAATATTCAGCTGTAACATTAACTCCATTACATCGGTGGTTCAATTTAAATATTAATTTCGCTGCACTTTGTTATCCCCCCAGCGAACTGCTAACGGCTGCGATGTTGTACCGCGGAAAGTGTGGTCTCTCCAGAGGAATCGCCCGGTCCATGGTGGCGATGGCAATAGCGGACACTCACGTTCGCATCTTCCACGTATTAATCCGGGAAATCTATATTTACTACGTCCCTAACTCCTTCCTCTCCATCAGCGCAATTTGTCCTTCCAATATATACACGCGGATCACCACACTGGATTATTCCGTCTGGATAACCGTGGTCTTCACCTTTGACCGTTTTGTCTGTATTTGTTGCCAGAATTAAAACTCATCCATTCCGCGGACAGGACGGCCGACGTGGTCATTCTCTCCATGTGCGCGCTGTGCTGCATAAAGTACATCCCCTTTCACTTCATATACGCGCCACGCTATACCGTGGACAGTGTGAACTGGGGGTGCCGGTACAAATCCGCCTACTTCACTTCCACCTGGTGGATGGGATTTTCCTCGATGTGTAGCATGTCTATTCCCATCTACCCCTTCCTTCTAATAATCTTCTTCAACGGACTGACGGTCAGGAACATCGTAGCAACGAGCTGAGTCCGTCGGCGTCTGAAGTCACTGGAACGCAAAGACAACTAGGCAGAGAATCGGCGCAAGTCCGTCGTTTTACTTTTCACCGTCCCCGGCGCTTACATACAGTTATGGACAACGGTAGCTGTGACACTTGGTCTGTACTCGCGTCACTGAGTATTTCGTTGGCGGGGATCAAACAAACACCTCTTACGTCGCCAACGACGTGGGGGTCTTGCTCATGCACATCAGTTCCTGCGGCAACACGTGTATTTACGGGATGACAGAGGAAACTCAGGCTGGAGGTGAAGAACGCGGTTACACATTTAACTTGGGTTGTCATTAAACCCATTAAACCGGCGAGGCAGTAGCCTGGAAATGGGGTTAGGATGGGCCGCTGCCCTTCTCTCTATTCGATCAATTTCATTCCTGGGATATATAAAGTTCTATCGTATCGTATCGTATCGTATTATTTTAGAAGTTGTCTCTATCATGTGCGTTCGATTCCATCCACTGTGGGCACAGGAATCGTCATGGAAATAGATTGTATCCCATTGTCCAATTTATTCTCACTTTCAGGTCATGTATGTTTCCCCAATTAGCGCGCCCAGCACCTCTTCAAACCGATATCAAGCGCGACGGAACAACCTGTTAGCTCGAAATCAACATGTTCTACAACTTCAGCCTCAAACTATATGTTTCCCCCCTCTCAGCGTTGTGCACCACGCTAACTCGCACCCATTTCTCCCTTTCCCATACCCCATCCCCCACCCCCACCGCCGTCTCCTCCCACATAGTCCTTGCTCTGGATTAACATTTTACGTCTCCTCTGCCCTAATCTACGTCGCTTAAACGTTTTCTCTTTTCATTTCAGGCCTTTCTCCATCCAACTGCCAATCCAACCCCACCACCCCACCCCATCTCTCACCCGACCACTTCAACTGAATCCGTTCATTGTTTCAGCAGTTTCCGTCTCTATCCGGGCAACACAACCCTGGCAAACCCAAGCTTCCTGTCCCGATTTGCTGTACGGTTCGCTGCAACATGTGTCTGCAACATTTATCCACGTTCCTTTGTGTCATATTCCTGGATCTGATTGCACGCAGATGTGAAATGGAACTATTGGCATTAATTAATGTACGCACAGACGTCGCTACAATGAGAGAAAATGACATAGTATTAAAATTAGTGAGTCTGAAAACCTACCTTCTTGTATCATATTATATTTAATCCATTCTCGGTTTCTGAAGTTAAAAGAGATGTGCGGAGAAAGTTCATATCTGGAAGGTTGTTTTGAATAGGGACGGATCCGGATGTTATGGGGAGGTAGTTAATTGGGTAAAGATAGATTCCAATGTCACTAAAGATACACATAAAATGCGGGAGTAACTCAGCGGGACAAGCAGCATATCTGAATGGAAAGAAAGGATGAAGTTTCGGGTCAAGATATTTCAGACTGAGAATCAGGGGAGAGGGAAACGAGATATATGGAAGGGTAAGTTGTGAAAACGAGAGATAAGATTTAAGGAACATGTAAAATGGATCATTGTTAGCAAGGGGAAGCAGACAACGAGGCATATTATGTCTAATTTAATCACGAGGACAGTCAGATTTTTCGGACAACATGGATGGGGGGGGGGGGGGGTGGGATGGAGATAATGTCAGAGCAGTTGACTTTCATACAGATGCCCAAGAGAACAGGAAGCTGCCCAAGAGAAATATGAGGGTCCGTTCCTCCAATTTGCGTTGTGCCTCACTCCGACAGTGGAGGAAGCTCGGGGCATATATGGGAGTATGGGAAATGGAATGGGGTGTTAAAGGGTTTAGAAATCCGGGGATCATGTAAGTCTCGAAATACGCAGCGGAGGTGTTCAGCGAACCGATCGCCGACCCTGCGCTTGGTCTCGCCGATAAATAGAAGTCCACTCCTGGAACAGCGGATACAGTAGATGTGGTTGGAGGAGGTGCAAGAGAACCTCTGCCTCATCTGCAAGGACTGTCGGGGTTCTTGGGCGGAATCATTAGGCAGCAGTTAGGGACGCGAGATTGTGATCCGTTGTTTTTAGGTAAAGGCACAGATGTCACATGAAAGAATTTTGAATGTCAGCTGATGAAAGTGCAGGATCGGCATGTTCCCGTAAGGAGCAGGGATCAGGATGGCAAACAAAGGGAACCGGGCGTGAACAAGGAGCTCGTTCAATATGTGCTGAGGAAAAGGAAGCTTGTGTCCAGTTTAAGACGGTGGTATCAGACAGGACATACCAGGAATATAAAGCGAGTAGGTCAGAGATCAAGCGTGCAATTAGAAGGGCCAGAACAGACCACGGAATGTCATGTACATTTAAGCGTATTGAATCAAATCCCAAAGCATCGTTAAAAATAAGAGCGTGACAATGGTAGTATCGCACAAAGATAAGGGAGGGAATCTATGCGAGTTGGAGAATGTAGGTGTACTTAATGAATACCTTGCATCTGTATTCACGGAGGACTTGGAGGAAAGTGATATCAGTATAGAGCATCAAATATGCTGAGGCAGTTTGACATTGAGATGGAGGTGGTGCTGAGGCTCTTGAAGAACATTGTGGATAATGTCCCTGGGCCTGACTGGATCATTCCCAGGTTATTAAGGGAGGCAAGAGAGGACATTGTGGAACCTTGGCGAGTATGTTTATTTATTCTTTTGCAGCAGGAGGTGTCCCGGAGGACTGAAGAGTCACCAATGTTATTCCTTCATTCAAGAAAGGAAGTAGAGAAAATCCAGGAAGCCACATGCCACAGGTAGTGAAACTATTTGAGAGGATTATTGGAGATAGTGTTTACCCCCATTTGGAAGAAATTGTGTAATTAAGGATAGACAACATGGCTTTGTACAGACGGCTGGTGACGTTGCATTAATTAGATTTTTTTTTAAGGAAATGACAAAGGAGATTGATGAAGGCCGGGCGGTGTATGTTGCAAACATGAATTTTTGACAGACTTTTGATAAAGCCCCTCATCTTAGGCTGATCAGTAAATGAAGAATATATATAAATGTAGATGGCTTGGTGAGTCAGTTTGCTGACAACACCATAGTTGGAGGAGTTGCGTACAGCGAGCAAGGCTGTCAGAAGTTACAGCGGGATATCATGTCCGGCACAAACATTATGCGTCGCAGAGCCCGTTCCCGCTCTCAGTTCTATGAAGACTGAAACGTGCTGCCGAGGGTGGGGGCAGAAAAGATACGAAGATGGCATTTAAGATGTTCTTAGATATACATCTCGATAAGGAGGAATGGAGGCATATGGAACACGTGAAGGCTGAAGAGGTTAAATTAACGGCATTATGTTCGGCAAGGACAACGTGGACGAGGGCCTACTATTAATACGATTCTATTAATTTTAACATAGTAATGAAGAGATGAACTCATCCACAAGTTAACCATATAACAATTACAGCTCGGAAACAGGCCACCTCGGCCCTTCTAGTCCGTGCCGAACACTTACTCTCACCTAGTCCCATCTAACTGCACTCTCACCTAGTCCCATCTAATTTACTCTCACCAAATCCCATCTAACTGCATAACCCTCCATTCCTTTCCCGTCCATATACCTATCCAATATATTTTCAAATGATAAAGTCGATCCTGCCTCCACCACTTCCACTGGAAGCACATTCCACACAGCTGTCACTCTCTGAGTAAAGAAGTTCCCACTCATGTTACCCCTAAACTTCTGTCCCTTAATTTTCAAATCATGTCCTCTTGTTTGAATCTTCCCTACTCTCAATGGAAAAAGCTTATCCACGTCAACTCTGTCTATCCCTCTCATCATTTCAAAGACCTCTATCAAGTCCCCCCTTAACCTTCTGCGCTCCAAAGAATAAAAATCTAACTTGTTCAACCTTTCTCTGTAGCTTTGGTGCTGAAACCCAGGCAACATTCTAGTAAATCTCCTCTGTACTCTCTCTATTTTGTTGACATCTTTTCTATAATTTGTCAATC
The DNA here is from genome assembly GCA_038087875.1 of Malacoraja senta. Classification (NCBI taxonomy): domain Eukaryota; kingdom Metazoa; phylum Chordata; class Chondrichthyes; order Rajiformes; family Rajidae; genus Malacoraja; species Malacoraja senta. The sequence goes on from JAXLNO010003865.1 coordinate 162,109, forward strand.
AAAATTGTACACCATACTCCAGAATTGGCCTCCCCAATGCCTTGTACAATTTTAACTTTACATTCCAACTTCTATACTCAATGCTCTGATTTATAAAGGCCAGCACACCAAAAGCTTTCTTTACCACCCTATCTACATTATATTCCACCTTCAGGGAACTATGCACAGTTATTCCTAGATCCCTCTGTTCAACTGCCTTCCTCATTTCGCTACCATTTACCATGTACGTCCTATTTTGATTTGTAGTGACAAGATGTAGCACCTCACATTTGTCAGCATTAAACTCCATCTGCCATCTTTCAGCCCACTCTTCCAAATGGCCTAAATCTCTCTGTAGACTTTGAAAAACTACTTCATTATCCACAACACCACCCATCTTAATATCATCTGCATACTTACTAATCTAATTTACCACACCTTCATCCAGATCATTGATGTATATGACAAACAACAGTGCACCCAACACAGATCCATGAGGCATCCCACTAGTCACCGGCCTCCAACCTGACAAACAGCCATCCACCATTACTCTCTGGTATATCCCATTCAGGCACTGTTGAATCCTTCTTGCTACTCCACCATTAATACCCAACAATTGAACCTTCTTAACCAACCTTCCATGTGGAACCTTTTCAACGGCCTCACTGAAGTCCATATATACAACATCCACCGCTTTACCCTCATCAATTTCCCTAGTAACCTCTTCAAAAAATTCAAGAAGATTAGTCAAACATGACCTTCGAGGCACAAATCCATGTTGACTGTTCCTAACCAGACCCTGTTTATCCAGATGATTATATATGTTATCCCTGTATCCTTTCCATTAATTTGCCCACCACTGACGTCAAACTAACAGGTCTATAATTGATAGGTTTACGCTTAGAACCCTTTTTAAACATATGGAACAACATGCGCAGTACGCCAATCCTCCGACACCATTCCCGTTTCTAATGACATTTCAAATATTTGTCATAGCCCCTGCTATTTCTACACTAACTTCCCTCAATGTCCTAGGGAATATCCTGTCGGGACCTGGAGACTTAGCCACTTTTATATTTTTCAAAAGTGTCAGTACTTCCTCTTCTTTGATCCTCATAGTTTCCATAGCTACTCTACTTGTTTCCCTTACCTCACATAATTCAATATCCTTCTCCTTGGTGAATAGCGAAGAAAAGAAATTGTTCAATATCTCCCCCATCTCTTTTGGCTCTGCAGATAGCTGTCCACTCTGACTCTCTAATGGACCAATTTAACCCTCGTTATCCTTTTGCTATTAATAAAGACGAAAATTGGAGAAGGGCTAATTCTGATGGCATTACACCGGCGACCTGCGAAAGTTGACTAATGGAGGAATTTTAGAGCGAGTTAGGGAGAAATCGAGGTCAGTATGTTCCTATCCGTGTTCTACAGCGTAAGATGAGGTATTCAGGACGCGGGAACACTGGTTGACGTGGCATGGTGAAGCTCTGGTCAAGATACAAAGCAAATATATGTCACGTAACGGCAGCTGGCATCACGTCAATCCGTTGAGAGTTACGCGGGACGTAGGATTGCATTTAAGATGGAAATTCGGCGAGCCAAAAAGGGCTCTATTCCTGGCAGATGAGTGCAGTAAAATCCCAAGTGATTCAGTAAATAAATTAGGAGGCAATGGTTGCAGTGGACGTAACAAACGTGTGGTCATCTGTGTATGGAGCCGCGATTCATGGAAGAGTCTGAGGATATCTTGAAATAATTGTCATTACCGGAGAGGATTTTTTTTGCTGTCTTGAGAAGTATTTTTATTTATTTATTTATTATTATTATTTTTTTAAGAATATTTTTTATTGGAGATACATACATTTCATATTAAAATCATTTCCAGTCTTACATTTTTAAAATTAGTAATATTGTCAAATCTTATTACATTGTCTCCAATATTTTTTTCTTTTATCCTTTAAAAAAAAAACTAAATAGAACTGAAAAAAGATAGATGAAGTAAAGAGAGAAAAGAGAGAAAAGAAGAGAAAGAAAAGAAACAAAGAGAACAAAAAAGAAAGAGATAATAAATGGAATAACCTACTAAAATAACAAACTACATACGAGGTATATTCGACATTTCCGAACATTTCATCTATTCCTTGGCTCGAGTGTTAGTCAGGTTCGCGTGCTGAACCGTTCTGACCCTTTAAATAATCAATAAAGGGAGACCATGTTCCAACGAATAGTTCTTGTTTGTCCAACAGGACAAGTCTAATTCTTTCCAAGTGTAAGGTCTCCGTCATTTCTATAATCCACATTTTGATTGTGGGGGTTATAGGGCCTTTCCAAAATTTTAGAATTATTTTTTTCCCAGTTAGTATACTATAATCAATAAAGTTTATTTGAGTTGTTGTAAATGTTTGATTTAATTCTAATGTTCCTAGTATTATTAATTTTGGATCCGGGTCCAATTGAGTGCTCGTCACATTCGATATTATTCTAAAAATATTTGCCCAGAATTTTTTAATTTTTATGCAATTTGCAAACATATGAGATAAATTAGCCTCTAAATGTTGGCATTTATCGCATATAGGTGAAATATGTGGGAAGATTTTATTTAATTTTGTTTTGGAATAATGTAACCTATGTATTACTTTAAATTGTATTAGAGAGTGTCTGGCATTTAATGAACATTGATGTATGTGTTGTAAACTTTCTTCCCAAGTATCTTTCGTTATTATTTGATTTAGTTGTTTTTCCCATGTTTGTCTGTGTAAATCCGTCGATGGAATATCGCTATCTAATAAAATATTATATATATAAGATATTATTTTTTCTGTATTAGGATGTTTATTCCAACAGTCATCAAGAATTTCTGAATTACTAATTCTAAAGTTTTGGGTATTTGCTTTTACATAATCTCTAAGTTGAAGATATCTAAAGAAATCATTTACTTGAAGTCCATAAGTCTGTTGCAATTCCTGAAATGAAAGAAAAGTGCCTTCCTTATAAAGTTGTCCCATCTTTTTTATTCCATAGTTTTTCCATTGTGTTAAACCTTTATCCACCCATGAGGGCTTAAATAAAGGAATATTCGCGATTGGAAGAAAAAGTGATATGTTATCTAGTTTTAATGTCTTTTTTAATTGTTTCCAAATTCGCATAGCACTATATATTATAGGATTTTCCCTATAAATTTTTTTGTTTAATTTAGAAGTAGCAAATATTATCGAGCCGATTTCAAATGGTGAACAATCTTCCTTTTCCATTTTTAACCAATCTGCTTGTTGATCTATTTCTTCCAGCCAAAAATTCATATTTTTAATGTTAACTGCCCAAAAATAAAACAAAAAGTTTGGTAAAACCAAACCTCCGTTTATTTTGGATTTACACAGATGCTTTTTGCTTATCCTGGGATTCTTATAATCCCAGATAAAATCACTGACAGTGGAGTCCAGCTTAAAAAAAAAATTTTTGGCAAGTATATTGGAATTGTTTGAAAAAGGTATAATATTTGCGGTAAGAAAATCATTTTTATGGCATTAATTTTACCAAGCATTGAGATAGGAAGAGTTTTCCAGTACTGAATATTCTTTTGTAGTTTATTCAGTAATGGGGGAAAATTTGCTTTAAATAATGATGTATATATCTTAGTGACATAAATTCCTAGGTATTTAAATTTTTCATTTACTATTTTAAACGGGAATTGTTGTATTATATGTTTATTATGTTCCCTTATTGGCATAATTTCACTCTTATTCCAATTTATTCTATATCCAGAAAGTGACCCAAATTGGGTTATTAGCTTTAGTAAATTTGGAATACTAATTTCTGGTTTTGTAATGTAAATTAATACATCATCTGCATATAGAGAATTTTATTCACTGTATCCTTTGTGTTATATCCATATATTTCCGGATGAGTCCTAACTCTTTCTGCGAGTGGCTCGATAGCAAGCGCAAATAATAATGGAGATAACGGAGATAATGTCTTGAGAAGTATAAGTAGGCACAATTCCCCGGGCTTGGCCAAATACATTCTCGGGCATTTTGGGAAGCAAGTAAAGTAATTCCTTGCGCTCTGGCAGAGATTTGCTTGTCTTCCTTGGTCATGCTGAATTATCGGAATATTGGAAGATTATGCCATAATTTAAGAACAGCTGCAAGGATAATCCGGTGATCCATAGCCTAGTGATCGACAGCCGTGGTGGCAAAGTTACTGTTACATGTGATCTAAGCGCATTTGGAACAACATGGTCTGATTATGGTAGTTAACATGGCCTCATAGTATGACCCTCATTTCCCAAAACTCCTCCAGTGGGATACAGTTGGTCCAAGCTTCGTTTTCCATTCGTTTACCTGGCTCCTTCTTTTTCTCGGCCAGAGACTCACCCTCTCTTGCATCCAAGCTTCCACATTCCCATCTGTTTGTCCGTCACTCTACCAGGATGGTGAATATCCATAACTCTTTCCACCACAGATTTGAGAACATCCCGCTTACCGGCCGTTCTATTGACGACAAATGGGTCACTTGAACAATGTATAGTTTAATACCATCAACATGAACTTTGCCAATATTCAAAAAGTTAACCCGTGGGCCCACACTGTCTTTGTTCATCAATACCATGAATACATTAGAACAGTGATCGCTCCTCCCAGAAGGTTTGCTCACCAACACTTCAGTCAGTTGCACATCCCAATATCATGAGTAGGTCCAGCCATAATACTAGAATGATGACATTAAGGTAGAGAAGATGTGGAAATATTCGGGAGGATTTATCCGGGATTGGAGGGCTTGAGTTATAAGTAGAGTGTTGATTACTGGGACTGTTTTCCATTGAACGAACGAGGCTGAGGGAAGATCTTATTGAGGTGTTTACAATCACGACATGAAAATAGGTTTATTGTAGACAGTGAAAATGGTTATCAGAAATGACAGCAGGCTCTTGATCATTTGGGCAATCGGGTTGAGGAATGTTTAATGCAAATTGGTGCAATTAATGGATATTGATGCACATACAAGGAAATGCTGCAAATTCCTTGTATGTGAATATACTTGGCCAATAAACTTATTCATTCATTCATTCATCTATTCATCCATTCATTCATTCATTCAGGTAGTGTGAGGAGTGCAGTTTGGGATGTCCAAAAGCCATTCACAGCAAATGTGGGGCCTTGGGGGGTATTGTCGAACAGGGGAATCTTGTGCGCTTGTACACAGTTCGCTGAAAGTGACGTCATAAGTAGACTGCATGGAAAAGCCTATGGTGCGTTTGACCTTGATCAGCATAAAGAGTAAAGCATTTGGGACGTTATCTTACAGATGCAGAAAACGGTGGTGAAGCAGCATTAGGGAGACAGGAATACCGATAGGGGGAGATTTTGCCGTCTCTGACATTATTCCTTGGAGAGCTGAAGACTGAGGGTTGATCTCATAGAGGCTTGAGTGATCTCTTGAAGGCTTTCGATTGTTCGATTCCTATTTCGCACTTCAAGCTTACATTCCAATTTACCCTAGGCGCACCTATTTTCATTGCATTGAAATCGGCATGTTTCCAAATTGCCCAAGAAAGATGCAACGTGCATGCGATGACTGAATTACCCCATTCTGCGATGCAGCCATTGCCTGATTTTATTATCTTCATTTTTGTAGTTTGCTATCACATGCACTTTTCCGTCACCATATGATACACCTTTGCAATTTGACCTCTCTATCCACATGTTCCAGCGACCCGACCTCGTTGACCAGAAACACGTCACCGAAGAATGATTTCCTAAACATAGAAACATATGAAACATGGAAAATAGGTGCAGGAGGAGGCCATTTGGCCCTTCGAGCCGGCACCGCCATCATTGTGATCATGGCTAATCAATAACCCGTGCCTGCCTTGCCCCCATGTCCCTTGATTCCACTATCCCCTAGAGCTCTATCTGACCCTCTCTTAAATCCATCCAGTGATTTGGCCTCCGCTGCCCTCTGTGGCAGGGAATTCCACAATTTCACAGCTCTGGGTGAAAAGGTTTTTTTCTCATCTCAGTCTTAAATGGCCTCCCCTTTGTTCTAAGACTGCGGCCCCTGGTCTGGACTCGCCCAACATTGGGAAACATTTTCCTGCATCGAGCTTGTGCAGTCCTTTTATAATTTTATATGTTTCTATACCCTTCTGAACTCCAATGAATACAAGCCTAGCCTTTTCAATCTTTCCTCGTATGACAGTCCCGCCGTTCCAGTGATCAATCTTGTGAACCTACGCTGCACTGCCTCAATCACAAGGATGTCCTTCCTCAAATTTGGAGACCAAAACTGTGCACAATACTCCAGATGTCGCCTTACCAGAGCCCTATACAACTGCAGAAGAACCTCTTTACTCCTATACTGAAATCCTCTTGTTATGAAGGCCAACATTCCATTAGCTTTCTTCACTGCCTGCTGTACCTGCATGCCAAATTTCAGTGACTGGTGTACAAGGACACCCAGGTCTCGCTGTACCTCTCCCTTACGTAACCTAACCCTATTGAGATAATAATCTGCCCCCATGTTTTTGCCGACAAAGTGGATAACCTCACATTTATCTATATTATGCTGCATCTGCCACGCATCTTCCCACTCACTCAACCTGTCCAGGTCACCCTGCAACCTCCTAACATCCTCTTTACAGTTCACACTGCGACCCAGCTTTGTGTAATCCGCAAACCTGCTAGTGTTGCTCCTAATTCCCTCATCCAAATCATTAATATATATGGTAAACAGTTTTGGCCCCAACACCGAGCCTTGCGGCACTACACTCGCCACTGCCTGCCATTCTGTAAAGGACCCGTTCACTCCTACTCTTTGCTTCCGGTCTGCCAACCAATTTTCTATCCATGTCAACACCCTACCCCCAATACCATGTGCTCTAATTTTAGTCACCAGTCTCCTGTGCGGGACCTTATCAAAGACTTTCTGAAAGTCTAGATACACTGCATCCACTGGCGCCCCTTCATCCATTTTACTTGTCACATCCTCAAAACATCTTTCACAAACTTCGTAAACTAGGACCGCTTAACCATGAGCAGCAGACTCAGAGCAAAACACTTTCAAATGTGCGCGCTTAACTCCCTTCATCGTCGAAGGCGTCACATAGTCGACTTACCTTCGGCCCATACTTTCCTGCTCCCCCAGTCAATACTTCCCCCCCCGATAACCTCAGTACAGCTCAGCAGCTTCCCTCCAAACATGCACAGCGGAAAGTTTCCCGCTAACTGGAGGCCAAGAGATTAGTTCCTCCATTGAAACACGACCGTATTATGTTTTGTTTGTTTGGTGATACAGCATGGAAATGGGACAGTCAAGCATGGAGAAAGTTCGGTACCCTTCTAGAAAATGAAAATATTCAGCTTGAAATCTCATCTCTCTCTGTAGATGGTGCCAGATCAGGTGAATATATTTAGTCATTCGGTTTTTATTTCAAATCTACCATGTTCTTCGCATTAACTCTTTATAATTGGCTTCAAAGCCTTCTTTTAACTAGCCTGTGAAGTCTCCTTCACGTTTACTTATAATTAGCTTTGAAGCCGATAGATTTGCTGATCTTTTATCAGCATTCCAGAATTTTGTGCATATTTAAATTGAGAAAAATAGGCCTCCAATTTTTGTTCCACCTTATTCACCATTGTCCTGCGATGTAAATGGAACAAGTTTCATTCAGATTTATGTTATATTTTACAAGTTATTGACATTTTAAAATGTACAAAAAACACTTTTCCACTTGCCCTGCCCATCAGCCGTGTTCGACGTCACAACGACATCACAATGGGATCCAAACCACGTTTCCACTTGCCCTGCCCGTCAGCCGTGTTCGACGTCACAACATCACAATGGGAACCCAAAAGGTCCGCGCCTACGCAGTTGGCCCGCCGCCATCTTGACATCCCAACGGGTTCACGCGCATTTGCCTGGCCTCACAAAGGGTACCCAACGGCTCCACAGGTAAGTTTTGTTCTATTTTACAAGCTGCTCCACGGTTTTCTATTCACTTTATTAACTTTAACTTAATTTCTGCCATTAACGGCACAACTTTGAATGCGGCAGTCGTGCCTGCACAGTGCGGGCCTGTCAGCCTCGCTTGCGCAGTTTGGTGTAATATTGCGATGGCGGAACGGGACTTCCGTGTGACAGGGGCCCAATGGGTCCCCCGGTAATCTAGTAGATATTTAAATATGGAGTTAAACACTATTAATACGTTTACAGGTAGAGACGGTGTTGGAACGATTTAGTAGTGTTGGACTCACTGATTAACATTGATAACCGCTGGAAGTAGGGATGTTTCAAGTGTCTCCCCATAAAGGTTGGCCGCACGTTCACCAAATAAACCTATATATGCAAGTGGACTCTTTGCACTGAATCAATGTTGCAACCAGTTAAAAAGAAAGGATAGAGTTTCTCAGTGAATTTGTCCCTGAAAGTGTACAGATGTGACATGTCATCGGCATTGTACAGTGTCACCTGGCCAGCCTCATAGTTCAGGTAGATGCCCAATCTCTGGGGTTTGCCTGGAACAGGGAGGGCAGTACGTGGTGAAGACATAGTGGTATATTCCTCTCCCAGCCGCCACAATAATCAGGCACCGGATTTTGGCTCCGGTGTGAACTCCGCTTTCCTCAGTACCGACGCTTTTACCACTCCCACACTCCACATGGTGGTCCTTCCGACATCGACCTCCCAGTAGTGGCTCCCAGTATTGATGCCCTGAGATGCCAGGACACCGTGCCACTGCACAAATCGCTCTGGTTTGTCAGGGACCTTCTGTTTAGGACCAAGTCTGATGGCAGTCAGGTCACTGGACAGGATGTGTCTCGGATGCGCAGTGTCCGGATTCAGCTTCAGTTTGATTGGGACTGAAGAGGAGAAAAAAGTCTGCATGGTGAATTCACGCGATTTGCCAATCAAACATTTTGACACATTCAGTGGTTGGTCAATATACATTCATGCACAGTAAACGAAAATATAACAGGAAACTGCAGATGCTGGATATCTAAAATAAAAGTGGGAAATGTTACAAGATGCTGTTTCCTTTTTGCTCCGTTCTGAACACAGGTCGCAGGTCTGAAACGTTATCTGTTTTCACTTTAGTTTAGTTTGGAGATATGGCGCTGAAACAGGCCCTTCAGCCCACCGAGTCCTCGTTGACCAGCGATCCCCGCACATTAACATTCTCCTACATACACTAGGAATAATTTTACACATACACAAAGCCATTTAAGCTACAAACCTGTACATCTTTGGAGTGTGGGAGGAAACCGAAGATCTTGGAGAAAACCCACGCGATTACGAGAAGAAAATACAAACTCCGTACAGACAGCACCCGTAGTCGGGATCGAACCCAGGTCTGTGGTGCTGCAAGCACTGTAAGGCAGCAACTCTACTACTGCGCCACCGTGCCGCCCCAAACATATCACATTTAGAACATATAGCAGTACAGCACAAGAACTGTCTACCGTATTCATGCTGAACATGATGCCAAGTTAAACTAAGCTTCTCCGCCTACACGTTATCCATATCCCTACATATCCATGTGCACATCCAAAACTCCACTGTCACATCTGTCTCCACCACTGTTGGCAGCAGATTCCAGGTACCCTCCACCCTCCGTGTAAACCATTTGGCCCGCGCATCACCTTAAAATATTGCCCCTCTCACCATTCAGTTACTCCCGCTGGCTGGAAGAGAGAGGTGGAATGGCACAAAGCCCAGCAAGTGATTTAGTTTAGTCTATTTTAGAGATACATCATGGAAACAGGCCCTTCGGCTCAAGGAGTCCACGCCAACCACTGGTCACCCGTACTAGTTCCATCCTACACACTAGGGACAATTTACACAATACAATTAAGCTACAAACCTGCACGTCTTTGTAACGTGGTTGGAAACTGGAACACCCGCAGAAAACCCCACGTTGTCACAGGGAGAATGTACAAACTATATACAGACAGCATCCATTATCAGGATCGAACCCGGGACTCTGGAGCTGTAAGGCAGCAACTGACTGCTGTGCCACCATGCAGCCCAGGTGATAGGTGGATATAGGTGAAGAGGGTGTGGGAGTGGGGCGGGGAGGGCGGTCACTACAGATACTTTCAAACTTTTTGATATTTCCACTCTGGTAAAAGTGCTGACTGTGTACCCTTTCTAATCCTAAACTATATAGATGTATATATCTTCTATACTATCAGGAATAGCCATTATTTATCAGACATTCCGGCCTGCCTTCTCTCCCCACTTCCCTCCCTTGAGGCACAACACTTGGGAGGTTGGGGAGAGCGCTGATGTGACTATCGCTCACTCACTGACTCACTGGCATAACCTTGCAACAGAGTATAGGTTAAAGAGATACAGCATGGAAATTGACCTTTGACCTGCCGCATCCATGCAGACCATCGATCACACTAATTCTAGTTATCCCACTTTCTCATCCACTCACTACAAACTAACGGCAATTTGCAGAGTTCAACGAGCTGACAAACCTGCACGTCTTTGGCATGTGGGAGGAATCCAACACAGATGGAGGAAACTCATGTGGTCACAGGGAGAATGTGCAAACTCCACACAGACAGCAGCCAAGGACAGGATCGAACTTGGGTCTCTGGCGCTGTGAGGCATCTGCCTTACCAGCTGTGACAGTTTCAATGTCCACATCGCAGATTTCACCTATTCCGGCATTGCTGTTAAAGCCAGTATTTACTGCCCTTACTGGAGCATCTCACATAACATTTAGGAACCATCCAGACAAGGAACAGCAGATGCTGGAATGTTGACCTGAGACAGAGTACTGGAGGAACTGAGCAGATGAGACAACATTTGTGAAGGGAGTGGACGGGCGTTGTTTCAGGTTGATAAACTTCTACAGACTGGTTGAATCAGTCTGAATGAGTCTGAAGAAGGGTCCTGACCAGAAACATCACCTGTCCATTTCCTCCACAGCTGCCGCTGACCCAATGAGTTGCTGCTGCACTTTCTCATTTGAACCACAGTAGTCAGTCAGGCATCACAAAAACTGGAAAAGGATGGTAGATCTTCTGTATTGAGGGGCATGAACAAACCAGAAGGGATTTTAGCACAATCTGCATTTTTGTGGTCATCTTAATGGAGGCCAGTTGTTGCTAAATTCCAAATTATGAACTGAATTTAAATTACACAGTTTCCATAGTGTGACTTGAAACTGATAGCAATGCTTAAAATGATGGAAGGCACAGAAGGTAGACATTCATTACCTTCTTTCCCCAGGGGGGAAATGTGGAGGACTACAGGACGTGACCTTAAGGTGAGAGGGATGAAGTTTAAAAATATGTACGGGGCAAGTTGTGTTTAACACAGAGGATGCCTGGAACATGTTGCCGGGGGCGATGGTGGAGGCAGACACTATAGTTTGCTGGGGGAAATGGTGGAGGCAGACACTATAGTTTGCTGGGGGCGATGGTGGGGGTAGACACTATAGTGGGATTTAAGAGGCTTTGAGAGAGGCACATGGATATGCAGAGAATGGAGGTATAGGTTTCAGGCAGAGGAGATTAGTTTATCTTGGCTTCATTGTCAGCATGGATATTGTGGGCCGAAGGGTCTGCTCCTGTACTGTACTGAACTCAGATCTTTAAACTGTTAGTTCAGACCCCAGGATTACCAGCTGTGTTACATATCTGGTGAATCGCTATTGAACCTGTGGACTGGCCCGGCCCAAATGTGTAGGAAGGACCTGCAGGTACTATTTTACAATGAAGATAGACACAAGAAGCTGGAGTAACTCAGCGGGTCAGGCAACATCTCTGGATAAAAGGAATAGGTGACGTTTCAGGACAAAACTTTTCTTCAGACTCGACCAAATGTGTCAATTTTTCTCATACCTCTATCAAACCCTCTTCCATATTTCATTCACCATAATTCCTCGACTCTACCGGAAGATAAGTTTACCTGGATTAATTAGCTTCAGCATCCGTTTCCACAGGTTGAACTGAAAGGGGCCGCTGATATCATCTTGCCTGAGGTCAACGGAAACTCTGGCTGGTCTCTGAAACTGCATGTTTTCACACCTGTGTTGGAAATAAAAAGTATCGCTCAGATGCAAAAGTACAATGATACATCCTATCTATGATGTCACTTTATATATGTATCAGCACTGCCCGCAACTTCTGACTGTTCACAGACTACTATCCAAGACTGAACAACATATATGAGGAATATATAAATCCAGTTATTCAATGTGTTGATTGGGGATAGTTATTGACCACGGTATATCAAGGAGAAATTTCTGTTGTGTTTTAATAGTATTCTGCAAGGACTACCTCAGCAAGCAAATGGAGACCTCAACCAAAAAGCAGCACTTCTGATAGTATTTTACTCCCTGTACTGCATCCCAAATCCTGGACACTCCACTCGTCACTTTAATTTCATGTTTCATGTATCTTGTGTTTAATGACTGTTGGCGGACCAATTTCCCTCCTGGGATGAGTAAAGTTCTATCATATTGTATCATGTCTCATCCCTTGCACATTAGACATTGGTTTTTATTATCCATTGCTTAACAGCCACTAGCTATTAACCTTCTCCATGGGTAATGGCTATTCCTTCTGAACTGTGTGTGTTAGAGGAATTAAGTGTGGAGATTTTGTTGAAGGTGTGGAAAAGATGTACAATAACAGTGCTTTGGTTACATCAATTAGGACTGGTGCCTCAGGGGCTTCCCAGGTAACGGGCAGGATAGGAGAGAGAAGCAGCGTTTTCCCAGTCTTTCCCAGTATTGATGAAGGGTTATTGACCTGAAATGTTGTCCCTGTTTCCCCATCTTTGGATACTGATTGATCTGTTGAGATCTCTGAGCAGTTCTTGTTTCTCCAATTGAATTTTTCCAATAGTAGGTAATTACCCTCCCTACTGCCTCTCTTCTCCGCACCCAACCCAGTACATCACATTTCTCCCTATTTTTGGCAACACAAGTGGATAGAGTGGCAAAAAAAGCATATTATACGCTTGTTTTCATTGATCAACTCATTGTGCATGAGTCGTTGTGTTTACTTCATTGTCACATGCACTGAAGTTCAATGGAAAGCTTTTCTTGAATGCAATCGACCATTCATAGTGTAGATAAATGATAATGGGAATAATGTTTAGTGCAAGATAAATTCCAGTCGTGAAGTCATGATGCAGCTTTATCAGACATTCGTTAGGCCGCATATGGAGTATTGCATGCTGTTCTGCTAATCCCTTTACCCAGAGGATGTGGAGGCTTTGAAAAGGTTTATCGGAATGATAACTGGATTAGGTGGTATTGGATATAGCCAAGATGTTTGACAGACTTGGATTATTTTCTCTGGAACATCAGAGGTTTAGGGGAGACCTAATAGAATGATATAAAATTATGAGGATTACCCAGGATGTAAGTATCAAATACTGGAGGGCAGTTTTAAGGTGAGAGGGGCAAAGTTTAAAAGAGATCCGCGGGACAAGTCATTTTTTACACAGAGGGCGGTGAGTGCCTGAAAAATGCTGCCAGGGCCGGTGGTGGTCGTAGATATGGTGGTGGTATTGAAGAGACTTTTGGATATATAGGGAATGGAGGGATATGGATTATGTGCAAGCAGATAAGGGTTTGTCTTGGCATCATGTATGGCAAAGACATTGAGGGCTAAAATGCCTGTTCTTCCATTTCACCCATCTTCTCTTCTCACATGACACATGTTTGTTGCCTTTTTATCTCGAGCCTGCGTCACTTATTCCACTGCCAATCAACCCCCCACCCGAACTGTATCTACCTATCTATCGCCAGGCTTTGTCCCGCCCACTAATCATTCTCAGCTTTCTCCCTGCTACTACAATCAGTATGAAGAAGGGTCCCGACCCGAAATGTCCCCTGTCCATTCCCTCTACAGATGCCGCTGAGTTCATCCACCACCCTGTGGTTTGCTCAAGATTTCAGCATCTGCATTTCCGAGTGTCTCCTGTTTATGTTCTGGATTTCCAGCCCCTACACTTTTTTGCTCCAATTAACCAAGTTTTCGTTCACTTTGCATGGCATCTGTATCCAACAATGCAAAGGACTACAGGTGGAATGAGTTGCATTACAGAATATATAATTGTCAGCCAAATATGGACAATAAAGCACTTATCAGCCAAGAATATTTTTAATATCCTGAAAGAGAGAAGAAGATTGTTTTATTTTTAGTTGTAGAGATACAGCACAGAAACAGGCCATTTGATCCACCGAGCCCGCACCGACCAGCGATCTCCGCACATTAACACTATCCTGCACACACTAGGGACAATTTATATTTAAACCAAGCCAATTATCTACAAAATTGTACGTCTTTGGAGTATGTGAGGAAACCGAAGATCTCTGAGAAAACCCACGGAGTTCACGGGGATAATGTACAAACTCCATACAGACAGTACCCGTAGTCAGGATCGAACCCGGGTCCCTGGTGCTTTAAGGCAGCAACTATATCGCTGCACTGCGCTGCCTTTTATTACAACATTGCATTACAAAGATCTGTCAGAAACTTAAACAATGGTATAAATGCATTTCTAATTATATTGTGTCAAAACTGCGATTTGACTTTCCACTGAGTCACAAGATTTGGTTAGAATACATTCAATACCGACCTCAATGCGAAAAAAACAGTAGCTCTCTCGTCAGAAGCCTGTTGATACATTGCATAGATGGGTTTAGTTTAGTTTTGGTAAACAACACAGAAACAGGCCCATTGCCCCACAAAGCCCATGCTAATCATCGATCACCCATTTGCATCAGTTCTAAGTTATTACACTTTCCCATCCACTCCCTACACACTAATGGCAATTTTACAGAAACCATAAAACTACAAACCCGCACATCTTTGGGATGTGGGAGGAAACAGGAGTACCTGGAGAAAACCCATGTGGTCACAGGGAGAACATGCAAACTCTGCACAGACAGTGCCCAAGCTCAAACAGGGGAAGGAAAATGGACAAGCACATCTGGTCAGGCAGCATCTGTGGCAAGAGTAACGCAGAGTTAATGTTTAGCTTAATTTAGTTTAGAGATACAGTGCGGAAACAGGCCCTTCAGCCCACTGAGTCCGCAGTGACCAGCGATCCCCACACATTAACACTATTTTACTGGGGACAATTTACTGAAGCCAATCTTCAGGTTAATAATGTTAACTCTGTTTCTTTCTTCACTGTTGTGGACCTGCTAAATATCAGCAATAATTTAAGTTTCTATTTTTGATTTTCTGCATTTGCTTGTCAACCACAGCTTGCCTCGTGTGAAGGGGGCACATTTTTTATTTTTACACGGTGGGTGGTGGGTACCTTGAACGTGCAGCCAGAGGTGATTTATTAGTTTAGGTTAGAGATACAATGCGGAAACAGGCCCTTCAGCCCACAGTCTGCACAGACCAGCGATCCCCGCACATTAACACTCCCCTACACACACTAGGAACAATTTGTAATTTTAACAAGCCAATTAACCTACAAACTGTGCGGGAGGAAACTGAAGATCTCGGAGAAAAACCACGCAGGTCACAGGAGAATGTACAAAGTCTGCACAGACAGCACCCGTCTTCAGGATGGAACCCGGGTCTCTGGAGCTGTGAGGCAGTCGTGCTACCGCTGCGCCACCATGTCGCCCTAGGTGGTGGTGCATGTCGATAAAATAGCAGCATTTATGTGGTGTTTAGATTGGCACATGGATATGCAGGGCATGGAGGGATATGGATCATGTGCAGACTGAAGAGATTAGTTTAGCTTGGAATCATATTCAGCTGTGAGATTGTGGGTTGAAAGGTCTGTTCCTGTGCTATGTCCCAAGTTCCATGGTCTATCAACAGAAAAAACAACTGTTAAAATTGAAGCTCACAGATCTATGAGCAAAATGCTTCTTTAATGCAGTAAACCTCTATTATTTCACGTTCTGATTATTTGGAAATCCTCATGTATCCAATTTGCCACATCACGTGTTGATTTCCCTGTTCCTTTTAACGCACCAGGATGTTAGTCACCATTGATAGACACAAAATGCTGGAGTATCTCAGTGGGACAAGCAGCATCTCTGGAGAGAAGGAATGGGTGATGTTTCGGATCGTGACCCTTCTTCAGATTGAGAGTCGGGAGGGGGGGATACAGAGATAAGGAAGTGTAAGGTGTGAGAACGAGACATCAAAGGGGGTGAAGTGACAAGGAAAATGTAGAATAGATCATTGTTAGCTGGGAGAAAGTAACAACAAAGCAAACAGAGATAAAATGCAATCAGGGACGGTCAGACTGGTCGGTGTTCTGGGAAGGGGAGGGGTGGAGAGAGAGGGAAAGCAAGGGTTACTTGAAGTTAGAGAAGTCAAACTATCTTTGGTTTAAACTAGCATCTGCAGTTCCTTCCTACTCTTAGTTGCCATTCTTCCTACAGCATTTTGGTGCTAAATTTCAGCACTCACGGAACAGCACAGCACAATACTGGAGCAGGCCCTTTGGCCCACAATGTCTGTGCTAAACATGATGCCAAGATAGACTAATCTCATCTGTCTGCATGTGACCATGACGTGCCTGTCTAAAAGCCCATCCACACCAGTATTGGACCTGCATCCACCACCACCACCCCTGGTCGTGCATTCCAGGCACCAACCACCCTCACTTGACCTGCACATCTCCTTTACATTTTGTCTCCTCACCATAAAGCTATGCCCTCGAATCTTTCATATTTCCACCATAGGAAAGGGTTCTGACTCTCTACCCTACAGCTCTCTTGACTTTATCTACTTCCATCAGGTTTCTCCTCAACCGGCAGTCCAGAGAAAACGATCCAAGTTTGTCCATCCTCTTCGGATACTAATTCCCTGTAATCCAGGCATCATTCTGGTAAACATCTAGTGCATTCCCTCCAAGGCCTCTACATACTTCTTATATTGGGGTGTCCAGAACTGCACTCAATACTCCAAATGTGGTCTAACCAAAGTGCTAAAAATCTGCATCATGTCTTCCCGACACTTCTACTCAATGCCCAACTAGTCTTTTCCTTTTCACTGGCTTGCAGAACTTGGGTCTGACGTGATTCTGTGTGCTGATTGTGTCTATAAGCTTGTGATGGTACAGGAATCAAGATTTTCATTGTATCTGTCCCTCACTCTACATATTCATATGACAATAAACTCGACTTGAGTTAACTAGTCTCCCTTAAAACTCACCTGCGCCCCACTCCCCATCCATGCTTCCTTGAAACTTGCCTCATTTTGCTTCTAGTGCTCTGTTTAAATGTACCTGGTTAACTAGAATAGGCACAAAAATCTGGAGTAACTCAGTGGGCGAGGCAGCATCTCTGGAGAGAAGGAATAGGTTTTGGGTCGAGACCCTTCTTCAGACAGAGTGTCGGGGAAAGGGAAACGATAGATATAGAAGGTACATAGAAGAAATGAATGAATGATATGCAAAAAGCAACGATGATCAAGGAAAGGTGTAGCCCACAATGGTTCATTGTTGTCTGTGGGGTCGGTGATAATGAGTTAACGGGAATGTTATTCTAGATATCATCTATAAACAATGATTTAAAAGAGTGCAAAACACAAAGTGCCTGAGGAATTCAGCAGATCATGCAGCATCTTTAGAGGGGGAAAGGATACATGACGAATTGGGTTGGGACCTCCTCTAGACTGACTCAGGCTTAATTTTACTTCGGAGTTACGTGAGTGATTCCGTGAAGAAGAGCCCGCCAGTGCGCATGCGTCATTACGCCTTGCGCATGGCGCAGCGACTGACTGACAGGCGCGCTGCTCCTTCCAGCGGTAAGTACACTGGCATCTGGGAAAGGGAGGAGGGGGCGTCTGCCTCATGGTCAACTCTGCGTGGTGCTCGGACGTGGCAGTCCTGTCCAACTCCTGCTCTCCACACCTCGAACATCTGGCGGTGAAGTGCCGTCCCTTCTAACTCCCAAGGGAATTCACCTCCATCATCCTGACCGCGGTCTACATCCAACCCCAGGCAGTGGAGGAGCTGCACGCCGTGGTCAACAAACACCAGACGTCTTACCCCAAGGCGTTCACCACCATAGCCGGGGACTTCAATAAGGCAAACCTAAAGAAACCACTCCCTAACTTCCACCAACATGTCTCCTGCTGCACCAGAGGACCAAACAGCCGCGACCACTGCTACACCACCATCAAGAATGCCTATCGTTCTATCCCTCGCCCTCACTTCGGTAAATCCGACCATACCGCTGTGCTGCTTCTTCCTGCTTACAGGCAGCAATTAAAGAGCGCACCCCCAGAGGTGAGGATTGTACAGAGCTGGTCGGGGGGGGGGGGGGGCAGAGGAACAACTCCAGGACTGAGTCTGTAGACTGGGCAATGTTCAAGGACTCGGCAACGGACCTGAACGAATATGCCACAGTCGTTACAAGCTTCATTAAGAAGTATGTGGAGGACTGCATCCCTACAAAAACCTTCCGTGTGTTTCCCATTCAGAAACCTTGGATGAACTTTGAGATCCGCACTCTTCTGAAGTCCAGACACCGGGCATTCATGTCCGATGATACAGTGGCCTACAAGAAGTCCAGATACGACCTTGGTAAGGCCATCAACAAGGCCAAAAGGGACTTCTGCTCCAAACTGGAGGAAGCGACAGATGTTCGGCGGCTGTGGCAGGGCGAAATCAGGAGGCAGATCGAATGTCGGCGAAACATCACTCCCTAATGACCTCAATGCGTTTTACGCACGCTTTGATAGGGAGAACACCGATGTGCCTTCCTGAGCCCCCATTCACTGTGATGGTATTTCAGTGTCAGTCACAGAGGCCGACGTCAGGAAATCCTTCAGAGGGGTGAACCCTCGAAAAGCGCCTGGACCTGATGGTATACCTGGTCGTGTTCTAAAAACCTGTGCGGACAAACTGGCTGGAGTTTTTACGAACATTTTCAACCTCTCACTTCTGAGGTCTGAGGTTCCGACCTGCTTCAAAAGGGCAGCAATTATACCAGTGCCCAAGAAGAGTAAGGTGACGTGCCTCAATGACTATCGACCTGTGGCACTAACGCCTGTGGTGATGAATCGCTTTGAGAGGTTGATCATGGCGCAGATCAACTCCTACCTCGATAAAAACCTGGGCTCATTGCAGTTCGCTTACTGCCACAACAGATCAATGGTGGATGCGATCTCGCTGGCCCTCCACTCTGCTCTGGACCACTTGGACAACAAAAACTCATATGTCAGGCTGTTATTCATCGATTACAGCTCGGCATTTAATACAATCATCCCCGCCAAGCTGGTTACCAAACTCGCAGAACTGGGTCTCTGCGCATCCCTCTGCAATTGATTCCTCGACTTCCTCACTCTCAGACCACAGTCTGTTCGTATTGGTGGAAATGTGTCAGACTCGATAACAATCAGCATTGGAGCACCTCAAGGCTGCGTGCTCAGCCCCCTGATGTACTCACTCTATACTCCTGACTGCGTAGCCGGACATAGTGCGAGCTCCATCATCAAGATCGCTGACGACACCACTGTTGTGGGATGTATCACTGATGGGGATGAGTCAGAGTATAGAAGAGAGATCGAGCAACTGTCCATATGGTGCCAGCACAATAACCTGGCCGTCAACACCAGCAAAACCAAGGAACTGATTGTGGACTTTGGAAGGAGTAGGATGGGGACCCACAGTCCAGTTTATATCAACGGGTCGATGGTTGAAAGGGTCAATAGCTTCAAATTCCTGGGCGTGCACATCTCTGAAGATCTTTCCTTGTCCGAGAACACTGATGCCATTATTAAGAAAGCACATCACCGCCTCTACTTCCTGAGAAGATTATGGAGAGTCGGTTTGTCGAGGACTCTCTCTAACTTCTACAGGTGCACAGTAGAGAGCATGCTGACCGGTTGCATCGTGGCTTGGTTCGGCAACTTGAGCGCCCTGGAGAGGAAAAGACTACAAAAAGTAATAAACACTGCCCAGTCCTTCATCGGCTCTGACCTCCCTTCCATCGAGGGGATGTATCACAGTTGCTGCCTCAAAAAGGCTGGCAATATCATCAAGGACCCACACCATCCTGGCCACACACTCATCTCCCCGCTACCTTCAGGTAGAAGGTACAGGAGCCTGAAGACTGCAACGACCAGGTTCAGGAATAGCTACTTCCCCACAGCCATCAGGCTATTAAACCTGGCTCGGACAAAACACTGAACTTTATTAGCCAATTAACTGTTATTTGCACTTCATCAGTATATTGATTCATGTGTGTATATATTTATATAATGGTATATGGTCACACTGATCTGTTTTTGTAGTCAATGCCTAATATGTTCTGTTGTGCTGAAGCAAAGCAAGAATTTCATTGTCCTATCAGGTACACATGACAATAAACTCACTTGAACTTGAACTTGAAGTTTAAACCTGCAGAAAAGTTAAACTTATTTCCATGTTCTGTTTTTTCTTGCAGGAAAAGCTTCTGGCAGAGTTTGCCTGCTGGATGATTTCGGGGCAAAGGGTCCATAACCGGGCCGCGGTCCATAACCGGGCCGCGGGGGAACCGGTTATGGACCGTGGGGAGAACCTGGTCCAGACCGCTACGGTTCCCCAGAACGGGGGTAAAACCAAGGGTAAGTCGGTCTCGCCACCCGAGTCGCTGACAGTGCGGTCAGCGGCTCTCAGACCGCTATGGTGCCCCAGAAATGGGGGAAAGCCAGGAGTAAGTCGGTCAGGCCTTTGGACTCGGACGAGTTGGGCCAGGAGTCTTCCCTCCTTCAATGGGTAGCGTCTGCGGACGTCTAAACCCAATGGAGCACCTGATGGAGAGGTTGCACCACAATGATATACTCCAAAGGAGGGAGTTATCAGCGCGGGTCTCCTCGGGGGCCCGCGGCAGCGGCACCTGTTTCAGGGCTGCACAATGTCTCCCTCTCTGAGGAGGGGAGCATTCGGGGTCAGTTCCTGCCTGACTCAGAGCACAAATCTTGATATAGTTCCGTGGGAGGGGCCGTATCAGCGCAGGTATCCTCAGGGGCCTGCGGCGGCACCTGTTTTCAGGGCTGCCTACGAATCTCCCTCTCTGTGGAGGGGAGTGCGAGTGGTCAGTGTGTAACTGACTTCAAATTCGAAAGCATGTCCGTGGAACATACTGGAGCACATGCATATGGCTCCAAGGAAATACTCGCAAACGAAGGGGTTACTGCCGGAAGAGTTGGTTCCAGCCTTTGGCAGAAAACCCAGAAGGGGCCAGAGTTCCCCTCACGGCCGGCAGTGAACATCGCTATCAGAGGTGACATTGGAGAAATGAAACCAGCCGCCGAAGCTTCTCTTCAGGTAAGACTTATCCAACAGGTATACCTGGATGAGGAAGCAAAAGCTGTCGGACTAATCAAGGTACCAACGACGAACAAAGCTTCATCGTTTTGGTGACGACACCCCCCCCCCGCCTCATCGGCAGTAAGCAGTTCACTGAAGCTGGAGGTAGCTTAAAAGCTGGGCAGTGGTCTTTCAGGCCAAGGTCCAAGCCGGTCTCAGGAAATATGGAATCCACACACCCTATCAGTCCTACTCTCCAATCAAGGACGGGAATATAACCCACATCAGGGGCCTTTGGGTTTACCATAAGACCACCGGTAATCATGGAGGTAGGTGGGTCTGGTTCTTCCAAAACATGGGGTATGTGGACCATTTACACTTGTGTTTTGTGCAAATGACAATGATAACATGAGATTCAGATCCGTTTATAAACTAAAATGATAACATGTGATTGGTTTATTTTGCACAGTATACAAGGGTTCCAAGCATGGCCTGGAATTGGGGCCAGAGTTGTCTTTCGAGGCAGGCTCAGTATTGCGGCCAGGATTGCCTTCCGAGACAAGCTCGGAAATATGGCCAGAGTTGTCTTTCGAGGCAGGCTCAGAATTATGGCCGGAGTTGTCTTTCAAGGCAGGCCCAGTATTATGGCCAGAGTTGTCTTTCAAGGCAGGCTCAGTATTATGGCCAGAATTACCTTTCGAGACAGACTCAGGAATCTGGTCAGAGTTGTCGTTCGAGGTAGGCACGGAATTATGGCAGGTGTGGCCTGTTCATTGTGAACGGTGGAGTATGTCAGTTCATCTTTGATCTAACTCGCATGTGCAACAGAGACTTTTCAGAATATGGAATTTCGTTCAGTTAAACAACTGATTTCCATTCTCAGGGATCACCGGAGACATTTGAAATTTATCTGGATGGGACAATGATAACAGTTAAAGCGTTGCAAAATGGGCTAACTCCAGCTCCCAGGTTATTTACCAAATTACTGAACCGGTGCTTGGACTACCAAAATCTCAAAAACAATAGTTCTGGCTGAGCTGGATGATATTCTAAATGCTGTATTTTGCTAAAATCAACTGTTTCAGCTGCAAACTATAATTGAGAAATTGAGGTTCCTCATCCATCCAGTTAAATTTAAGTTGATACCAACTAGCGTTATTGATTATTGGGATTTACCTTTAATTATTAATTTGTCTGTGACTCCGCCCTGGGGTAAGAGGTTGGAAACAATAGAAGCCTGTAACAACCTTGTTGTTATGAAGCAGCCTTCTATTCATCAAGTTTAATTGGCAATATAGCAGCTGTGTTTCAGCTGTGCAAATTGGACCTTTGCATTATCAGAACTTACAACGTGCAAAGTAGTAACCTCTCAGGTGCCATGTTGGTCATTATTAACAGACCTATGCTATTACCAGCTGCAGCTACCAAAGTCACAATGGTGGACGAACAGTATTCAGCATTGCTTCAGTAGGTTTTGGTCAATAAATATTCAGTTATATTACAAACTGATGCTAGTGCTCAAAGATGAAAAATTACGAATGCCATCTCTAGTCACGGAGGCAGAAGGGATTTGCATGAGTTACCAATTCTCCAGTTACGGGTATCAACTACCTATTGACACTATGTGCATTGTGTGGGTTAAAGGATAATGTGCGAATATGCATAATTTGCATGCTCAATTCCAAGTTAATACACAGTGGTGGTGGCATATGTTAGTCACATGGGTGCAATCCAGTCAAAGTATCCTGTCATATTTACCTAACCTCATTTGGCGCTGGTGCAACATCACGTAAAATCAATGACAACACAGAATGGATGTTGGATCACAAAGTATTTTATGACATTATGGCTCGATGGAACGCCAAATATCGATATGTTTGTATCCAGGCTCATTCAACGGTTGCAAAAATATGTGGTTCACAGTGGCGAGAGATACATTCTCGCTACACGAGGGAGAAATGTTATTTTATGTATTTTTTCTATTTTGCCTCATCAGTCGGGTCTTGATCTTTATTTTATGAGGAGTTACGATGAGCGATTACGTCCCCACTGCTCCCAACCCTCATATCATGAAGGTCATCTGGTAGTTCTAGTTTTCTAATCTTACTATGTCCAATTACTGTTATCTGTGATTTCGCACCGCGGCTTTGAAGATTGACATGCATGCGCACTGGCGGGCTCTTCTTCACGTAATCGCTCATCGTAACTCCTCATAAAATAAAGATCAAACTTCAAACTGGTAAGTTCTCGTTTAATCTTACTATTTTACTTCGGAGTCAGGTGAGTTATTCCGTGAAGATTACAAAGCTCTGTGATTTCATGCCGTGGAAAAGTGCTGAGCTATTCTAGAACTTTGTATCCTCTTGTGGAAACCAGTATCAGCAATTTATTGTTTCATAGTGTGTTGGCGTATTAATTAATATGATCCAAGATTATGGAAAGCTGCTAGATTGGTTTAGAGTTTAGAGATAGAGTGCGGAAAAAGGCCCTTCCGACCACTGAGTCCGCGCCGACCAGCGATCCTCGCACATTGACACTATCCTACACACACTAGGGACAATTTGCATTTCTATGAAGTCAATTAACCTACAAACCTGCACGTCTTTGGAATGTGGGAGGAAACTGAAGATCTGGGAGATAACCCACGCGGTCACGGGGAGCATGTACAAACTCCGTACAGACAGCACCCATAGTCGGGATCGAACCTAGGTCCCTGGTGCTGTAAGGCGGCAACTATACCGCTGCTTCACCGTGCCACCCATTCTGGGACCGGTGCTGCCAAAGTTCTGAATGTGGACTGATGGAGTTCTCTAGTAGATTTTCAAAGTCTACACAGAGATTTAGGCCATTTGGAAGAGTGGGCTGAAAGATGGCAGATGGAGTTTAATGCTGACAAATGTGAGGTGCTACATCTCGGCAGAACAAATCAAAATAGGACGTACATGGTAAATGGTAGAGAATTGAGGAATGCAGTTGAACAGAGGGATCTAGGAATAACTGTGCATAGTTCCCTGAAGGTGGAATCTCATGTAGATAGGGTGGTAAAGAAAGCTTTTGGTGTGCTGGCCTTTATAAATCAGAGCATTGAATATAGAAGTTGGGATGTAATGTTAAAATTGTACAAGGCATTGGTGAGGCCAATTCTGGAGTATGGAGCACAATTTTGGTCGCCTAATTATAGGAAGGATGTCAGCAAAATAGAGAGAGTACAGAGGAGATTTACTAGAATGTTGCCTGGGTTTCAGGAACTAAGATACAGAGAAAGGTTGAACAAGTTAGGTCTTTATTCTTTGGAGCGCAGAAGGTTAAGAGGGGACTTGATAGAGGTCTTTAAAATTATGTGCGGGTTAGACAGAGTGGACGTGGATAAGCTATTCCCATTGAGAGTAGGGAAGATTCAAACAAGGGGACATGACTTGAGAATTAAGGGACAGAAGTTTAGGGGTAACATTAGGGGGAAATTCTTTACTCAGAGAGTGGTAGCTGTGTGGAATGAGCTTCCAGTGGAAGTGGTTCGATGTTATCCTTTTAAAAATAGATTGGATAGGTATATGGATGGGAAAGGAATGGAGGGTTATGGTCTGAGTGCGGGTAGATGGGACAAGGGGGAAGTAAAAACAAATTTTAAAAAAGTGTTCGGCACGGACTTGAAGGGCCGAGATGGCCTGTTTCCGTGCTGTTATGGTTATATAGTTACTGTACATTGGGTTTTAGAATCTGAATGGTAATGGCATCATGTTTCCTTGTAAACATTAGACAATACCTGCATATATTCTGCATCTTCTAGACTCAGTTTTCCTTGCATGTCTGCGATAGCTTGCTTAAGTAACGCATGCTGTTCAGAGATTTTCTTTAGATTTTAATCTTTTTGTTGCAATATGGCATTTTCCTTTTGCTCCAGTTCTGTTTTCAGCTCTTTCTCTTCCTGGTTCAAAAACTGGTGCAGTTCTTTGAACTTAGATTCAATGTCCTTCTGCAGAGCCGCAGATTCTTTCTGATGGAATAAACAACAGGTGCATTTACCCAGTGCAAGGTGACAAGTGCATGAGTCGTGGAGCATAGAACAGAAAACAGTACAGCACAGGAACAGGCCCTTTGTTCCACAATGCCACAGCTGAACATTATGTTAGGTTAAATCCAAAAACACACACCTCCAGATTCAGGGACAGTTTCTTCCAGCTGTTATCACACAACTGAACCATCCTCTCACTAACTAGAGAACGGTTCTGAACAACCATCTACCTCATTGGAGACCTTTGAACTATCTTTAATCGGACTTTACCTTTCTTTTTATTTTAGAGATACAGCGGTGAAACTGGGTCTTTACCCCATCAAGTCTGTGACGACCAGTGATCATCCATACACTAGCTCTACCTGACACACTGGGGACAATTTACAGAAGCCATTCAACCTACAAACCTGCACCTTTGGAATGTGGGAGGAAACATCTTTAAGGTGAGAGGAACAAGTTTAAAGGAGATGTGCGGTGCAAGTATTTTTATTTACGCAAAGGGCGGTGAGTGCTTGGAATGTGCTGTTGTGAGGGGGGGAGGTGGTTGAGGCAGATACGTTAGTGGCATTTAAGAGGCTGTTGGGTGGGCAAGTGAATGGTGGTATATGGATAATGTGCAGGCCGTTAAGAGTTGGTCCTGTCATTATATTTGGCTGACATTGTGGGCCAAAGGGCTTGTTCCTATGTCCCATATTCTATGATGGTGATGATTTGACACCGTGGTGCAGATTCAGTCTCCTTGTTTACAGAAGGCAGTGTTGAAAAGGTTCATTAACTTGACTCATCATTAAAAGGAGTTGTATTATTTGGGAAGTGA
Organism: Malacoraja senta; assembly: GCA_038087875.1. Classification (NCBI taxonomy): domain Eukaryota; kingdom Metazoa; phylum Chordata; class Chondrichthyes; order Rajiformes; family Rajidae; genus Malacoraja; species Malacoraja senta. Next base: position 188,163 of record JAXLNO010003865.1, read on the forward strand.
ATAAGATTCTGAGTGGAGTAGTTGACAGGATATGTTGTAGGAAGGAACTGCTGATGCTGGATTAAACTGAAGATAGACACAAAACACATTTCCTTATCTCTGTATCTCCCTCTCCCTGATTCAGTCTGAAGAAGGGTCTCAACGCGAAACGTCACCCATTCCTTCTATCCAGAGATGCTGCCTGTCACACTGTGTTACTCCAGCATTTTGTGTCTATCTTGTTGACAGGATACTTCCTCTGGTTGGGACAACCTAGAATAGGAGGTATAGATTTGGCCAATGGCTTTACCAACTGAAGGGAATGAAGAAATAAATCTGAGTAATGAGCCTGAAGAAATGTCCAGATCCGAAAAGTCGCCTATCCGTTTCCTTCACTGACGCTGCCTGATTCACTGAGCTCTTCCAGCACTATGTATTTTGTTCAAGATTCCAGCATCTGCAGTTCCTACTATCTCCAAGCGAAAGAGAATGGTTTTTGTTTACTCAAAGGTTTGTGAGTCTCTGGAACTCTTCAGACTGGAGTGCTGTCATAGATGGATTGATGTAATAGAGGGAAGTCAAAAGTGATGACTAGAAATGCGGGCATGCTTGCTGGAGCACATGGAGACACAAGGAAATGCAGATGCTGGAATCTTGATCCAAGTACAAAGTGCTGTTGGAAATGCATCGCATGGGATCCAAGGAAAGAAAGCTGAATGGATAGAAAATTGGTTTCATGGAAGGAAGGAGCGGGTGATGGTGGAAGGTTGCTTTTCAGACTGGACGTCTGTGACTAGTGGTGTGCCTTGGGGTTCAGTGCTGGACCCATTGCTGTTTGTCATTTATAGCAAAGATATGGACGAGAACATACATGCAGAGGTGAAAGATTTAATAGGAAACTGAGGGGTAACTTTGTTACGCAACGGGTGGTAGGTGTATGGAATGAGTTGCCTGAGGAGGCACCATCGCAACGTTTAAGAAACATTTAGACAGGTACATGGGTCAGATAGGTTTAGAAGGATATGCGCCAAACACAGGCTGGTGGGACTAGTTTAGATGAGAATGTTGGTCCATGTGGGCAATTTGGTCTGAAGGGCCTATTTCCACGCTATATGACTCGATGAACTGATCGGTTCAGGAGCATCTGTGAAAGGAATGGACAAAGGGCCCGAAACATTGCTTATCTATTCCATCCAGTGATGCTGCCTGACCCACTGCATTACTCCAGCACTTATTTGTTTTGATGGAGCACTTGTCTGACTCCTGCTCCCTTCCCTACGCTTCTCATGTTGTGTGGTTGGAGAAAACATCGGGCCTTTCAATGAAGGCGCAAGAAACTAAGGATGCTGGCACCTTGAGCAAATGATCATTGTGATTTTTGCCATGGAATCAGAGGAAACAAAATATTACATCAGATCAAATATATAATGGAGTGAAAGGCACAAAAATAAATATTGACCTGGTGCTAGATTGAGTCAATATCCCACATACATGACATTGGACTGCAACACTAGTTTGTACATTAACTGTTTGGTTTCCCATCTCAACTTTGCTTTGGTGTGGGACCGTTAAACAGCTCTTCTTACCATCAGTTTATTACATCTTCTTCTTCTTCATCCTGACTTTTATAGATATCAAGCATTTGTTCATTGAGGGACTCTATTTATTTCTGTACCATTCCCTGGAACAGAGATATTCGCAAAAAAAGTCACTTTGACCTCCTGAAAAATACTACATTTTTAAAGTCTGTTGTCAATGATCTGGAAGATCAACCCCAATTATAGTTTGGCTCAGCTGGTAGAGCAGCCTCCCTGCTCCAGTGATCTAGTTTCAACCTGGTCCACCAGGTTTGTCCACATGGCGTTCTCCTTGTGTGGATTACACCCATTTGCTCGTAATTTTTCCTTGTCCCATAAAACAGGCAATCCGCGTGTTTCCAATGGCTCTGACCAATTTCTGCAGATGCTCCCAAGAAAGCATTGTATTAGAATGCATCACAGCTTGGTTTGGCAACTGCTCTGCCCAAAACTGCAAGAAATTACAGAGAGTTGCAGTGTAGCCCAGTCCATCATAAAAACCAGCCTCCCCCTCATCGACTCCATCGATACCACACTTTCTCAGGAAAGCAGCCAACATAATCAAGGACTACTTCCTCCCCAGTCATTCTCTCTTCTCACCTGTTCCATCAGTCAGAAGATCCAAAATCCTGAAAGTGTTTTCAGGAATAGCTTCTCCCTTGCTGTTATCAGGCTATTTAACAGACTCTTACAAGCTATTGGTGTGGTCCCGATCACCGAATCTATCTTCTTGCAACATTTACATTTTTAGAAAATCTGCACTCTCTCTCTAGCTGTAGCACTATACTCAACACTGTTTATTTTTCTCTTTGCACTACCTGGTATACTTGTCTATGGGTTATTGTAGTTATAAATGGTATGACTTGCTTGGATATGGGGCTGAGCAAATTTTTTCACTGTATCTCAGTACACTTGAGAATACAAAACCAATACCAAAGGTAATTGTGTTCTGTTTGGTAGTTTAAGAGGACACAGTAAATTGCCCCGAGCATACAGGTGAGCGACTGAATCTGGGTAAAGTTGATGGGAAAGTGGAAGGAATAGATTACAGGGAAAATTATTGGGAAGTAAGTTCGCTCTCTGTGCTGGCATAGACAGTGGGCTGAAATAGCCTTCACCTATACCACAAGGATAAACAGAATTGGAATTTGGTAGTGGTTCATCATAGGTTCATTATTGTTATGTGTACTGAGATGCAGTGACAAACTTTTGTTTGTGTTCCATGCAAACACATCAGGTAAAACTATACATGAATACAATCAAACAAGTACAACAGTAAGAGCGAAGAGAAAATACCAGAGCATAGTTCCCAGCAATGGAGCATAACAGTTCCATAGAAAAAATCCAATGTCAGTTATGAGTTAAGTTTGAGAATTGGGACTGTACTCTGTCTTAAGACAGGATCTTCCAGAAGTACGGTAAATATGACAGGGGAAGTAGCTGTTCATGAGTCTCGCTTTACGGACTTTCAAGCTTCTGTATCTTCCGCCTGATGGGAGCGGGGAGAAGAGGGAATGTCCAGGGTGGAAAAGGTCCTAGATTTTGTTGGCTGTTATCCCGTGGCAACGTAGATGGAGTGTCATAGTCATAGAATCTTGCAGAGTGGAAACGGGCCGTTCGGCCCAGTTTGCCCTCACCAGCACTAGTCAAACCTGTTTGCCTTTGGCCCATATCCCTCTAAACCTGTCCTATTCATGTACCTGTCTAAATGTTTCTTAAATGTTGCAATAGTACCTGTATCAACTATCTCCATTTCATACACCTACCACCCATTTCATACCACCCAGTTAATTTCAAACACCTACCACCCATTGTGTGAAAACGTTACCCTATTAAATCTTTCCCCCTCACTTTAAACCAATGGTTCTCGACACCCATACTCTGGTCAAGAGACTGTGCATCTACTCGATCTATTCCTCTCATGATTTTATATACCGCTATAAGATCACCCTTCATCCTCCTGCGCTCTGAGGAAAAGAGTCCTAGCCTGCTCAGCCTCTCCCTAAAGCTGAGGCCCTCGAGTCCTGCCAACATCTTCATATATCTTCTCTGCACCCTTTCCAACTGTGTATGGTGGGGAATCTGGTCTATATGATGGCCTGGGTGGCATCCAAAGCTCTCTGCAATTCCTCGCTGCTTCAGACAGAGCTATTCCCAAACCAAGACGCGATGCATGCCGAAACGCTGATTTCTTCAGTGCATCAGTAGAAGTTAGTAAAAGCCGTTGGAGACATCTATACATCAAGATGTCTCAGAAGAGCAGCCAAATTAATTGAGGCCCTTTCCAAGCCTGGTCATTCGTTCTGCTCCCTGGTCCTGTCAAGCAGAAGAATCAGAAGCTTGCAAGAACGCACCTTCAGTGTCAGAAACAGTTTGAGAGAAGAATATGGGAGGTAACAGTAGTAGATCGGAGAAATCTGATCCTACTGATAGAGGGAGGCTTGAAGAAAAGAAACAGGTGGTCCAGAAGGGAAAGATGCAGATAAGAAAGACTGCAAAGGTGATAATTAAATGGACAGTCCCCTCTTATTAGACTTCTGAATGGTCCTTTCAAAATCTAGGCAACAGACCTGATTTTCTATCCTACCTATTGCAGGCACTGAACTTTTTCTGAGGAACTGTTACATTGTTTAATTTAATTTAGTTTAGTGATAAGAGTGCAGAAGCAGGCCCTTTGGCCAACCAAGTCGGCGCTGATCAGCGATCCTTGTACATCAGCACCATCCTACACACGAGGGACAATTTACAATTTTTACTGAAGCCAAATTAACGTACAAATTAAACTACAAATTAACCTACTAACCTGTACATCTTTGACTATGAATGCTAACATACCATTCGCTTTCTTCACTGCCTGCTGCACCTCCATGCCTACTTTCAATGACTGGTGTACCATGACACCCAGGTCTCGTTGCATCTCCCCTTTACCTAATCGGCCACCATTCAGATAATAGTCTACTTTCCTGTTTTTGCCACCAAAGTGGATAACCTCACATTTATCCACATTATACTGCATCTGCCATGCATTTGCCCACTCACCCAGCCTATCCAAGTCACCTTGCAGCCTCCTAGCATTCTCCTCACAGCTATAACTGCCCCCCAGCTTCATGTCATCCGCAAACTTGGAGATGTTGCATTCAATTCCCTCGTCCAAATCATTAATATATATTGTAAATAGCTGGGGTCCCAGCACTGAGCCTTGCGGTACCCCACTAGTCACTGCCTGCCATTCTGAAAAGGACCCGTTTACTCCTACACTTTGCTTCCTGTCTGAAAGCCAGTTTTCTATCCACATCTATACTGAACCCCAAATACCGTGTGCTTTAAGTTTGTATACTAATCTCTTATGTGGGACCTTGTAGAATGCCTTCAGAATGTCCAGATATAGCACATCCACTGATTCTCCCTTATCCACTCTACTAGTTACATCCTCGAAAAATTCTATAAGATTCGTCAGACATGATTTACCTTTCATAAATCCATGCTGACTTTGTCCAATGATTTCACCACTTTCCAAATGTGCTGCTATCCCATCTTTAATAACTGACTCTAGCAGTTCCCCACTACCGATGTTAGACTAACTTGTCTGTAATTCCCCGTTTTCTCTCTCCCTCCCTTGTTAAAAAGTGGGGTTACATTAGCTACCCTCCAACCATCAGGAACTACTCCAGGATCTAGAGAGTTTTGAAAGATTATCACTAATGCATCCACTATTTCTGGGGCTACTTCCTTAAGTACTCTGGGATGCTGCCTATCTGGCCTTGGGGATTTATCGGCCTTTAATCCATTCAATTTACCTAAAACCATTTCCCGGCTAACCTGGATTTCACTCAGTTCCTCCATCTCATTTGACCCCCGGTCCCCTGCTATTTCCGGCAGATTATTTATGTCTTCCCTAGTGAAGACAGAACCAAAGTAGTTATTCAATTGGTCTGCCATGTCCTTGTTCCCAATGATCAATTCACCTGTTTCTGACTAAAAGGGACCTACATTTGTTTTAACTAATCTTTTTCTCTTCACACATCTATAAACATTTTGCAGTCAGTTTTTATGTTTCCTGCCAGTTTTCTTTCATAATCTATTTTCCATTTCCTAATTAAGCCCTTTGTCCTCCTCGGCTGGACTCTGAATTTCTCGCAGTCCTCTGGTAGTGTGCTTTTTCCGGCTAATTTGTATGCTTCTTTTGTTTTGCTACTATCCCTGATTTTCCTTGTTATCCCCTGATGCACTACCTTCCCTGGTGTATTCTTTTGCCAAACTGGGATGAACAATTGTTGTAGTTCATCCGTGCAGTCTTGAAATGCCTTCCATTGCATATCCACCGTCAACCCTTTAAGAATAAATTGCCAGTCTATCTTGGCCAATTCACGTCTCATACCCTCAAAGATACCCTTCTTTAAGTTCAGAACCCTTGTTTCTGAATTAATTATGTCACTCTCCATCCTAATGAAGAACTCAACCATATTATGGTCACTCTTGCCCAAGTGGCCACGCACAACAAGACTGCTAGCTAACCCTTCCTCATTACTCAATACCCAGTCAAGAATAGCCTGCTCTCTCGTTGGTTCCTCTACATGTTGGTTTAGAAAACTATCCCGCATACATTCCAATAAATCCTCTTCCTCAGCACCCCTGCCAATTTGATTCACCCAATCTATATGTATATTGAAGTCATCGATTATAACTGTTTTACCTTTGTTGCACGCATTTTTTATTTCCTGTTTGATGCCATCCCCAACTCCACTACTACTATTAGGTGGCCTGTACACAACACCCACTAACGTTTTCTGCCCCTTAGTGTTTCACAGCTCTACCCATATCGATTCCACATCATCCAAGCTAATGTCCTTCCTTTCTATTGCGTTAATCTCCTCTCTAACCAGCAACGCTACCCCACCTCCTTTTCCTTTCTGACTATCCCTCCTGAATATTGAATATCCCTGGATGTTCAGCTCCCAGCCTTGGTCAACCTGGAGCCATGTCTCCGTGATCCCAACTATAACATAGTCATTAATAACTATCTGCACATTCAACTCATCCACCTTATTACGAATGCTCCTTGCATTGAGACACAAAGCCTTCAGGCTTGTTTTTACAACACTCTTACCCCTTAAACAATTCTGTTGAAAATTGGCCCTTTTTGATTTTGGCCCTGGATTTGTCTGCCTGCCAGTTTTACTTTTCACCTTGCTACCTATTGCTTCTACCCTCATTTTACACCCCTCTGTCTCTCTGCTCACACATTTAAGAAACCAACCACCTCTTATTCTCTGTTTATTATCTTTTTCTTCTTTATCCCCTACATGTTGGGTCTGAGTGCTTCCCTTCTCTGCCTCCGGCCTCACACACTGTCTACTGGCTTTCTCTATTTGTGTCCCTCCCCCCAACCGTTCAAGTTTAAAGTCTACCCAGTCATGGTCAGCACAGATATTGTGGGTCAAAATGCTTGTTCCTGTGCTCTATTTTTCTATGTTCTATGAAACTGTGAGCCGCAGGGTCAGTTCTTGCCCTGTACTTTTCTATATTCTAGATTGTGGGCTGAAGGGTCTGCTCTAGTGCTGCGACTTTCTATGTCCAATGACACTGGAGGCTGAAAGGTCTGCTCCTGTGCTGTACTTTCCTATAAAAAGACACATAAGTGCTGGAGTAACTCAGCGTATGGGGCAGCATCTCTGGAGAACATGGATAGGAAACCGAATCAGCAACATCGTAGTAGATTAGACTTGGGGAGGTGCATGTGAACCTATCTCTTGCTTGGAAAGTCTGTTTGGGTCCCTGGAAGGAGGCGACCTTTCTATATTCTATGATAGAGTGGGCTGCAGGGCCTACTGTGCTATATTTTTCTACATTCTATGACATTGTGAGCTGAAGGGCCTGTTCCTGTGCTGCACTTTTCTATAGAAGATTTTGTGTCAATCTTCAGTTTAAACCAGCATCTGCAGTTCCTTCCTACACTGTACTTTTCTATGTTCTATGACACTGTGGGCCATAGGGACTGATTCTCTCTCTCGCTTGGAAAGTCTGTTTGGGTCCCAGGAATGAGGTGCCGTTTCTATATTCTATGACATAGTGGGCTGTAGCGCCTATTTCTGTGCTATATTTTTCTACACTCTACGACTCTGTGGGTTGAAGTCCCAGTTCCTGTTCCGTACTGTTTTATGATCTATGACAATTTGGGTCATAGTGCCTGTTTCTGTGTTGTATATTTCTGTTATATAACAGTGTGGGCTGAAGGACCTGTTCCTGTAGTGTACTATATTCTGTGACACTGTGGCTGTCGGGCCTGTTCCTGTGCTGCTCTTTTTTTTATAGAATATAGACACAAAATGCAGGAGTAACTCAGCAGGACAGGGAGCATCTCTGGAGAGAAGGAATGGTTGATATTTCGGGTTGAGACAACCCGAAACATCACCCATTCCTTCTCTCTAGCGATACTGCCTGACCCGCTGAGTTACTCCAGCATTTTGTGTCTATCTTCAGTTTAAACTAGCATCTGCAGTTCCTTCCTACACTGTACTTTTCTATGTGCTATGACAGTGGGCCGAAGGGCCTGTTCCTGTCCTGTACTTGTGTACATTCTGTGACACTGTAGGCCGAAGGGCCTGTTCCTGTCCTGTACTTTTCCACATTCTGTGACACTGTGGGCCGAAAGGCCTGTCCCTGTCCTGTACTTTTCTATATTGTGACACTGTGGGCCGAAGGGCCTGTTCCTGTATACGGTGGAACGGACTTGACGACAAACAGGAACTTAAATTGTTGAAATTCTTTGCAGCCCAGATTCTGTTTTGCTTTTTTTTTAGTTTAGTTTTTTTTTCTTTTTTCGTTATTTCTCTTTTTTTCTTTTTTTTTTCTTTTCAACTTTTTGTTTTCATACATATAAGTTCTCTTTTAAACACTTAACTATATCTACATCGAGACCGGGAGGTCTATATTCAATGTGTATTTTGACACCGGACTCATATTTAGGTTATACCTGCCATTAATTTAACCCTGATCCCTATGTGTCAATATCATTGTTATGTTTATCATTCTTTTTTGATGTCTTGTTTTGCTTTTGAAAAAAACTAATAAAAATATTTTAAAAGAAAGGATGGTGAAAGTAATGGATAGAAACTGGAAGTGGGGTCACTGGAAATTGAGGGGGCATGGGGGGTGGGGTTGGGTGGGGGATGGTTACTTAAAACTGGTCCTGGAGAATTTTAATGTTCATACTGTTGTGTTTTAAGTTATCAAAATGGAATATGAGGGGCTGCTTCTCCAGTTTGCAAATTGCCCCACTCTGGCAATGGAGGAGGGCCGAGACGGAAAGGTCAGTTATGGATTGAAGATAGACACAAAATGCTGGAGTAACTCATCGGGTCAGGCGGCCTCTCTGGAGAAAAGGAATAGGTGACGTTTCGGGTCGAGGTCAGGTTTGGAATGGGAATGGGAGTTAAAATGTTTAGCAACCGGGAGATCCAGAAGGCTTTGATGGACCGAGTGCAAGTGTTCAATGAAGGAGTTGTATCATTGTGTATGTGTATTTGAATCTGTGTTTGCATTGTTCCATCCCTACCCAGTGCACATTAAGGCCAGACTCCCCTTGGGCCTCGAGAGATTAGGGGCAGATCGGCTGCTCGGCCCACAAAACTTTTCAAAAGCCCAGCACAGATGAAAGCAGAGACATTTCCTTGAGATTTAAAGAGATTCGGCAAGTCACCAAATACTCTGACAAACCTATACAAAACTCAAAATGCAGAGTAACTCAGGCAGCACCTGTGGAGGAAATAGAGAGGTGATGTTTTGGATCGGGACCCATCTTCATTCCCAACCAGAAGCATCACCCATCTATCCACTCGGTCTACAGATACTGCCTGACCCACTAAGCTACTCCAGCACTTTGTGTTTTTCTCCAGGGTCCAGTATCTTTAGGTCCTTATATTAAAACGTATATATATATATATGCACTGTAGAAATGCTCCACAGTTCAGTTCAGTTTCACCGAGGTACAGTGAATCAGGATACAATAGATTGCATCGTGGCCTAGCACAGCAATTTCAACACACAGGAACGCAAGGCGCTGCAGAGAGCGGTGGAATCAGGCCAGTCCATCATGGGCACAGCCCTGCCATCCATGCAACACATATAACCATATACCAATTACAGCACGGAAACAGGCCATCTCGGCCCTTCTAGTCCGTGCCGAACACTTACTCTCACCTAGTCCCATCTACCTGCACTCAGACCATAACCCTCCATTCCTTTCCCGTCCATATACCTATCCAATTTATTTTTAAATTATAAAATCGAACCTGCCTCCCCCACTTCCACTGGAAGGTCATTCCACACAGCTACCACTCTCTGAGTAAAGAAGTTTCCCCTCATGTTACCCCTAAACTTCTGTCCCTTAATTCTCAAGTCAAAAAGGTGCTACCATCGGGCAGGAGGTACAGGTGCCTGAAGTCCCACACCATTAGTTTCAGGAACAGCTACTTACAAAATACCATTGGGCAGGAGGTACAGGTGCATGAAGTCCCACACCAGTAGTTTCAGGAACAGCTACTTACAAAATACCATTGGGCAGGAGGTACAGGTGCCTGAAGTCCCACACCAGTAGATTCAGGAACAGCTACTTTCCTACAACCATCAGGTACTTGAACTGACCTAATCAGACCTCCACAATGGAAGACTACAGACCATAAATGTGCTACCATGGAGTTGTTTTTCAAATTGTGTTTTGCATTAATGCCTTGTTTTTTATGCAGTTGTTTGCTTTATTTAACTGTCGTGTAGAATTTATGTGTAGATTATCTTTGATTTATGATTTTGTGTGTTGTCTGTCTAAGTGATTCAAGCTATACCTCACCATTCTTGTGCATATGACAATAAACTTGACTTGATCATGGCTGATGTGATTGAAAGCCTAATTCCACATTCCTGCCTATGCCAATAACTTTGTACCCCTTTATTGAAGTGCTGTTGAGACTTTGCTTCCACTGTGTGGTGCAGTTGATCAAGCTGCTGCCTCACAGTATCAGAGATCTGGGTTAGATCCTGACCTTGGGCGCTGTCTGAGTGAAGTGTTGTTGCATAGGTTTTCTCTCACATCCAAAGGTGTACAGGTGTGTAGAATAATTGGCCTCTGTGAATTCCAGAGTGGTGCAGCGGTAGACTTTAGAGATACAGTGCAGAAACTGGCCTTTTGGCCCACCAAGTCCAGCACCAGAGACCCGCTTTGATCGTGGCTACAGGTGCAGTCTGTAGGGAGTTTGTACATTCTCCCTGTGACCGCCATGAGTTTTCTCCGGGTGCTCCAGTTTCCTCCCACATTCTAAAGACAGACAGGTTTGCAGGTTAATTGGCTTCCATAAATTAACTAGTGTGTCGGATATGAACCTGGGATAAACGGTGATCGATGATCGGCGTGGAGTATTGCAAGCAGTTCTGGTTATCCCTTTACAAAAGGCATGTGGAGGCTTTGGAAAGGGTGCAGGAAGTTTACCAGAATGATATGATAATAAGGAACTGCAGGTGCTTTTTTATGCCAAAGATAGACACAAGATGCTGGAGTAACTCGGCATCATGATGCTGCCTGACCCGCAGAGTTACTGCAGCATTTTGTGTTTACCAAAACGATGCCTAGCTTCTTAGTCTGAAGAAGAGTCTCGACCCGAAAAGTTGACTATTTCCTTCCCTCCATAGATGCTGCCTCACCCGCTGAGTTTCTCCAGCATTTTGGTCTGCTCTGGCTTAGTGGGTTTTAGCAACAGGAAAGGTTGGACAGTCTTGGATTTTTTTTCTCTGGAATGCCAGAGGTTGCAAGGTGACCTGATAGAAGTATGTAAAATGATGGGAAGCATAGATAAGGTTGACAGAACCTGTTTCCCAGGATGAAATATACCAAATACTAGAGGGTATAGCTTTAAGGTGAAAGGGGCAAAGTTTAAAGATGTGTGGAGCAAGTTTGTACACAGAGGTCATCGAGTGCCTGCAACACGCTGCCAGTGGTGGTGGTGGAAGTAGATACGATAGTGGCATTTAAGAGCGTTTTGGATAGGCACATGGAAACTCAGGACATGGAGGGATGTGGATTATGTGCAGCCAGATCTGGGCATAATTTTCAGCACAGCATAGACCTGTTCATGTGCTGTACTGTTCTATGTAATCACACTGAAGGAAAAATACCTTGTTCATATTTTACATGGGCAAACCCTTATTTTTATAGAGGGACTCCTAGTTCTGGATTTATTCACAAGGAGTAATATCCTTTCAAGATCAACCCTTTTAAGAACACTGAACATCTTTAATGTTTCAATCATGTCACCACCAAAATGAAGGCTAGCAGTATCAAACTTAGTCTGTGCCTCCTTTCCTATTGGGACAATGTCATACATTCCAGCTGCTAATCTAGTAATCCCTCAACAACTTTTCATCCTTCATTAAATGGTTGACCAATACATCCTCAAGATGTGTTCTTCTCTGGTCTTCTTTCTTTCATCAAAGCCCTGAAGCATAACCACCCCAGTTATGAATAGAATTTCCATTGCAAAAACACATCTAGCTGGCCCAATTAATTGCTGTGCCTGCATTTCAGCCTTTTGTAAACCATGTACAAGGAGAACCAACAATAGACACAAGGTGCTGGGGTAGTCAGCGGCTCAGCCAGCATCTCTGCAGAAAAAGGATGTGACGATTCAGATGGGAAACATTCTAAGCCAATATGTAGTGGAACCAACTAGTGGGCAGGCCATCCTCGACTGGACTTTGTGCCATGAGGAAGGATTAGTTAGCAATCTTGTGCGAAGCTTCTTGGGCAACAGTGACCATAATATGGTAGAATTCTGCATTAAGATGGAGAGTAACACAGTTAATTCAGTGACAATGGACCTGAAATTAAAGAAAGTTAACTTTGATGGCATGAGACTGGAATTGGCTGGGTTAGACTGGCAAATGAGACTTAAAGGGTTGACGGTGGATATGCAATGGCAAAGATGTAAAGATCACATGGATGAATAACAAGAATTGGTCATCCCTGTCTGCCGTAAAAATAAAACAGGGAAGGCGGCTCAACCGTGACTAACGAGGGAAATTAGGGATAAATCCAAGGAAGATGCATATTAATTGGCCAGAGGAAGCAGGAAACTGGAGGGCTGGGAGAAATTTAGAATTCAACAGAGGACAAAGGGGTTAATTAAGAGGGGGGAAATAGAGCATGAAAGAAAGCTTGCGGGGAATACAAAAACTGACTGTAAACGCTTCTTTAGATATGTGAAGAGGAAGATGTTAGTGAAGACAAATGTAGGTCTCTTACCGTCAGAAACAGATGAATTTATAATTGGAAACAAGGAAATGGTAGACCAGTATCTCCCAGAAATAAATGGGGACCGATGATCTAGCGCAGGGGTCGGCAACATTGTTCTGCATAGGGGCCGGGACGCATGTCTGTGAGCGGATGGCGGGCCACATCTATCACGTGTACACATGGATCCCGCCCCCATCCCGCCCCGGATGGCAGGCATCAAATCACGTGTTCACAGAAGGTAGACGAAAATGCTGGAGAAACTCAGCGGGTGAGACATGCAAGTATTTTTGTCTACCTTCGATTTTTCCAGCATAGGCAGTTCTTCCTTAAACGGGTTCACAGAAGGTGCGCGGCCGTGCTGGCGGCTTTGCACAGGATGCGGTACAACCTCCAGAGCTCGGTAGCGCTCGAGGCGCAGATGCTCGCGGTGCTTGGCCGTTGCTCGGGGCGCTGCTGCTCGGGCCGCTGCTGCTCGGGGCGCTGCTGCTCGGGGCGCTCGGCCACTGCTCGGGGCGCTCGGCCACTGCTCGGGGCGCTCGGTCACTGCTCGGGGCGCTCGGTCACTGCTCGGGGCGCTGCTGCTCGGGCCGCTGCTGCTCGGGGCGCTCGGCCACTGCTCGGGGCGCTCGGTCACTGCTCGGGGCGCTCGGTCACTGCTCGGGGCGCTCGGTCACTGCTCGGGGCGCTCGGTCACTGCTCGGGGCGCTGCTGCTCGGGCCGCTGCTGCTCGGGGCGCTCGGTCACTGCTCGGGGCGCTCGGTCACTGCTCGGGGCGCTTGGTCACTGCTCGGGGCGCTGCTGCTCGGGCCGCTGCTGCTCAGGGCGCTGCTGCTCGGGGCGCTCGGCCACTGCTCGGTGCGCTCGGTCACTGCTCGGGGCGCTCGGTCACTGCTCGGGGCGCTCGGTCACTGCTCGGGGCGCTCGGTCACTGCTCGGGGCGCTGCTGCTCGGGGCGATCGACGGGCCGGATGATTTCTGGTTACGGGCCGCAATCGGCCTGGGTTGCCGACCCCTGATCTAGCGTGACGGAGGAACTGAAGGAAATTCACATTTGTCATGAAATTGTGTTGGGTAAACTGTTGGAACTGAAGGCAGATAAATCACGAAGGCCTGATGGTCTGTATCTCAGAGTACACAAGGAGGTGGCACTAGAAATCATGGATGCATTGGTGATCATTTTCCAATGTTCTACAGACTCTGGATCAGTTCCTGTGGACTGGAGGGTAGCTAATGTAAACCAACTTTTTAAGAAAGGAGGGAGAGAGAAAACAGGGAATTATAGACTAGTTAGCCTGACATCGTTAGTGGGGAAGATGCTTGAGTCGATTATTAAAGATGTAATAGCAGCGCATATGGAAAGCATTGACAGGTAACAGTAGAATGGATAAGGGAGAGCCAGTGGAAGTGGTGTATTTGGGCTTTCAAAAAGCTTTTGACAAGTCCCTCACAAGAGAGTAGTGTGCAAAATTAGAGCACATGGTATTGGGGGAAGGGTATTGACATGAATAGAGATCTGGTTGGCAGACAGGAAGCAAAGAGTAGGAATTAATGGGCCCTTTTCAGAATGGCAGGCAGTGACTAGTGGGTTGCCGCAATGCTCAGTGCTGGGACATATTATATATTTACAATATATATTAACAATTTTGTCGAAGGAATTAAATGTAACATCTCCAAGTTTGTGGATGACACAAAGCATGGCAGTGTGAGCTGCGAGGAGGATGTCATGAGGCTGCAGGGTGACCTGGATAGGTTTGGTGAGTGGGCAGATGCAGTATAATGTGGATACATGTGAAGTGATCCACTTTGGTGGCAAGAACAAGAAGGCAGATTATTATCTGAATGGTGTCAGATTAGGAAAAGGGGAGTTGCAACGAGACCTGCGTGTCCTAATACATTAATTACTGAAAGTAAGCATGCAGGTACAGCAGGCAGTGAAGAAAGCTAATGGCATGTTGACCGTCATAACAAGAGGAGTTGAGCATAGGAGCAACGCAGTTGTACAGGGCCCTGGTGAGAGCTCAACTGGTCTGCTAATTTGAGGAAGGACATTCTTGCTATTGAGGGAGTGTGGATTAGGTTCACCAGGTTAATTCCCAGGATGGCAGGGTTAACATATGCTGAAAGAATGGATCGACTGGGCTTATATCCACGGGAATTTAGAAGGACGAGAGGTTATCTGAAAGAAACATATAAAATGATTAAGGGATTGGACAGGCTAGATGTAGGAAAAATGTTCCCGATGTTGGGGGAGTCCAGAACCAGGGATCATAGTTTAAGTACAGAGTTGTGAATCTATGGAATTCTCTGGCACTGAAGGCAGTGGAGGCCAATTCGCTGGATGTTTTCTAGAGAGAGTTAGATAGCTCTTAGGGCTAACGGAATCAAGGGATATGGGGAGAAATCGGGAACAGGGTACTGATTCTGGATGATCAACCGTGATCATATTGAATGACAGTGCTGGCGCGAAGTGCAGAGTAGCCTACTCCTCCACCTATTTTCTATGTTTCTATGTTCAGACCGATAGCGTCACCTATCCTTTTTCTCCAGAGGTGCTGCCCGACCCGCTGAGTTACTCCAGAACTGCAGATGCTGGTTTAAACCAAAGATAGACACAAAAAGCTGGAGTAACTGAGCAGGTCTGACAGCATCTCTGGAGAAAAGGAATAGGCAACGTTTCAGGTCGAGACCCTTCTTCAGGCCAGTCTGAACGGTCTCGATCCGAAACATCGCCTATTCCTTTTCTCCAGAGATGTTGTCTGACCCGCTGTGTTACTCCAGCTTTTTCTGTCTATCCTCAAACATACAGAGATGGTGGTGGAGGCAGCAGCAATAGTAAAACATAGAAACATAGGAAATAGGACATTCTGCACTTCGAGCCAGCACCGCCATTCAATATGTTCAAGGCTGATCATCCAGAATCAGTACCACATTCCTGCATTTTCCATATATCCCTTAATTCCGTTAGTCCTAAGAGCTATATCTAACTCTCTCTTGAATACATCCTGTGATTTGGCCTCCACTGACCTCTGTGGCAGAGAATTCCACAGATTCACAACTCTCTGGGTGAAAAAACTTTTCCTCATCTCAGTCCTAAATGGCCTACCCCTTATTCTTAAACTGTGACTGCTGGTTCTGGACTCCCCCAACATCGGGAACATTTTCCTGCATCTCGCCTGTCCAATCCCTTAATCATTTTATATGTTTCTATAAGAATTCCCTCTCATCCTTCTAAATTCCAGTGAATATAGTAGTACTTAAGAGAGTTTTAGATTGGCACATGGATATGCAGGGAATGGAGGGATATGGATCGTGTGTTGGTAGTGGTGATGAGGTTATTTTGGTACAATGTTCAGCACAGACATTGTGGGTGAAAGCTTCTCACCGTCCACCACACTGCGCTGGTCCTCGGACAGGAGCAGCCGGGGGTGAGCTGTCCTGGCGTCCAGCTTCAGGGACTCCCGGGCTGAAAGGCATGAAACAGTCGGTCAGTGGAGATTGTTCCCCACTGTGGAGCTCACACAGTTGGCTTCATGGACGGAAGCAGAGGGCGATCGTGGAAGAATGCTCTTTGGGCTGGAGGCCCGTGACTAGTGGTGTGCCTCAGGGTTCGGTGCTGGGCCCATTGTTGTCTTGTCATCTCCATGAATAATTTTGATGAGAATGTGCAAGGCATGATTAGCAAGTGAAGATAGACACAAAAAGCTGGAGTAACTCAGGGGGACAGGCAGCATCTCTGGTGCTCGATGATCAAGAAGGATGAAGAAGGGTCGCGACCTGAAACATCACCCATTCCTTCTCTCCAGCGATGCTGACCGTCCCACTGAGTTACTCCAGCTTTTTATGTCTGTCTTCGGTTTAAACCAGCATCTGCAGTACCTTCCTACACATCATTAGCAAGTGTGCAGATGACACAAAAGAGGACGGTATTGTAGATAGTTAAGCTGGTTGTCACAAATTGCAGCAGGATCTTGATCGCTTGGCCAGGTGGGCTGAGGAATGGTTGCTGGAATTTAATGTAGAGAAATTAGATATTGCATTTTGGGAAGTCTAACATGGGCAGGACCTCCACAGTAGGCATGGCTCTGGGGTGTGCTGTAGAACAGAGGGATTTAGGAGTACAGGTACATAATTCTTTGAAAGTGGCATCACAGGAAGATAGGGTGGGCAAAACGGCTTTTGGAACGTTGGCCTTCATCAGTCAGAGTATTGAGTATAGACGATGGGAGGACATGTTACAGTTGTGTAAGACATTAGTGAGGTCACATTTAGATTTCCCTGTTCAGTTTTAGTCACCATGTTACAGGAAAGATGTTGTCAAGCTGGAGAGGGTGCACAGCTGATTTACAAGGATGTTGCCAAGAGTCGAGGGCCTTAGCTATAGGGAGATGTGAAACAGGCTAGGACTTTATTCCTTGGATCGCAGGAGCATGAGGGGTGAATCTTATGGAGGTGCACAAGATCATGAGGAGAATAGATCGGGTAGATGCAATCTTTGCCACGAGTAGGGGAATCAAGAACCAGATGACATAGGTTTAAGGTGGGGGAGGGGGAAAGATAATAGGAAACTGAGGGATAGCTCCTCTTTTCTTTTACACAAAGGGTGGTGGGTACATGGAAAAAGCTGCCGGAGAAGGTAATTGAGGCAGGTACTGCCAGAATGTTTAAAAGTCATTTGGACAGGTACATGGCTAGGATAGGCTTACACTGGGCCAAGCGAGGGCAGGTGGGACTAGAGTGGATGGGGCATGATGGTCAGTGTGGACAAGTTGGGCCAAAGGGGATGTTCCTGTGCTGTACTGTTTTAAGTTCTGTGATCAATGATCTATGACCTGAAATATTCACACTCCCTGTTTCTCTGTCTAAATGCTGCTTGGCCTGCTGATTATTTCCATCATTTACTGTTTTATATTTTGTAGGCCATGACAAAGCTTGATTGGTTCCACATCCACATTGGACTTTACCGGATTTACCTTGCACTAAACATTATTCACGTTATTCTCTTTATAAAGTGTCTGTACACTGTGGATGGCTTGATTGTAATCACGTATTGTCTTTCCATTGACTGGTTAGCACGCTAAAACAGATTTTCATTGTGGCTCTGTACACTTGACAATAAACTAAACTCAAACTCCCTTCATCATCAGTACAAAGTTGTTACAGTGCTCAAGTTTCTGGAGTGGGATTTGCAACCTTCGTGTAGTAGAACTGAGTCATAGCGCAATATAGCCCCCCATGTAATGGATGTACGAGCAGCACATCCCGAACCCTCAGTCTCCCTGCACCGCCCCCCCCCCCACCCACTCACCTCTCACCACCCCCTTTCCCTCCACCCCAACTCTCGAAAAATGAGGATCACATACCTGGCACAAGTGCTTTCAGCTCATCCCAGATTTCAACGTAACGGAAAGGTGTGATGATGGAGTCAGTGTGGAGGTCGACGGGAAAGTCCGTTGGCGCGATGTATTCTTGTTTGCATCTGGAACATTGGATTGAAAGCTTGTGCACGTGAAGGAAGATTTGTAAAGGCACAGATACCCACATTTCCCCAAACCCTTCTGCAATCTGAGGCCTGGAACCAGCAGTGAACCACCTCTCTCTATGACTTCTCTCTCTCTCTATGTAACTTCAGGCAGCCTTGGGCTGCTTACTGTGCCCATTGAAAGTGAAACAAGAAAGGCTTTGAAATGCACCATGCCGCCAACAATGTTATTGATATTGTAGACTGCAGTAATTTCCTAGTTCCCCTAGGAAGTCAAGCAGCCAAATTATTTAGAGTGAGGTCCCACCACGTGTGATAATAGTGATGGCAAAGGAATAAATATTGGCCAAACGTGTGTCTTTCGATCTTACACATGGATAGACACAACAATGTTTAAAAGAGCCATCAAGTGGAGTCACACTCAGAGTATTGAGTATAGATGTTGGGAGGTCATGTTGCAGTTATGCAAGATGTCGGTGAGGGCACATTAAGAGTATTGTGTTCAGTTTTGGACACCAAATTGTTGGAAAGATGTTGTCAAGCCGGAAAAGTGCGCAGAGAAGTTTTACCAGGATGTTGACAGCACTCAGGGGCCTCAGCTACAGGCCTCAGCTATGAGCAGGCTAGGACTCGATTCCTTGGAGCTCAGGAGTATGAGGGGTGATCTGATAGAGGTGTAGATCAGGTAAAGGCGCTGTCTCTTGCCCAGAGTTGGGGAATTCGAGAACCAGAGGACATAGATTTAAGGTGAGTAGGGGAAGATTTAATAGGAAACTGAGGGGTTACACAAAGGGTGGTTCTATCTCAACATCTAAGAAACACAGATGGATAGGATAGGTTTGGAGGGCTTTGGGCCAAATGCAGGCAGGTGGGACTAGTGTAATTGAGACATGTTGGTGGGTGTGGGCACGTTGGGCTGAAGGGCCTGTTTCAATGCTGTATGAATCTATGACCTTACACACAAGAGACTGCAGCTGCTGGAACCCAGAGCATCTCCCACCCTTCGCCACCCCAGGCCCTACATTCCAAACCTGCCCCATTCCCTTCAAACAACTATTCCTCCACGTGGTTTTATATTTTGCGCCCCAGCTCATCAGATTCCACCAACAACACCTTTTTGTCTTCTCCACTTGTCGCCTCCTGTATCAGTTCCAATCTCTACCCTCTCTCCCTCATCTGCCAAACTACCTTTACCCACCTAGATCCACCTGTCACCAGCCCCTCCCCTACCCTTCACCCTCACCTCTCCCTACCCGCTTTCTCCCCTCTACTCCATTCGGGCCCCAACCCAAAACATCTTCTAATAATAATAATAATAATGCATTTTATTTGCTGGCGCCTTTCTGGACACCCAAGAACACCTTACAGGACATAAAATCACAATACATTTATCAATATTAAAATCTAGTTGATTAAAAACAAAAAACAAAAAAAACAAAAAAAATACACAAAACATTTTAAGTCATTAAAATCAGGGTGAATATGGTGGAAGTTATGTCGGATATGCTAATCTAAACAGGTGTGTTTTGAGTTGTGATTTGAATTGATCGATAGTGTCCAGGTGACGGATGGGAGGTGGGAGAGTGTTCCAGAGACGTGGGGCAGAGCAGCTGAAGGCTCTGGCACCCATGGTGTTGAGTCTAAATGTGGGGACAGTTAAAATTGCAGCTGAGGAGGAACGAAGTGACCGGGAAGAAGTGTATGGTAGCAGCAGGTCAGAGAGGTATTGGGGAGCAAGGTGGTGTAGGGCTTTGAAGGTCAGCAGTAAAATCTTGTAGTTAATCCGGTGGTGCACAGGGAGCCAGTGGAGCTGAGTGAGGATGGGTGTGATGTGATCCGATGATCTGGTGCGGGTGATGATCCGGGTTGCAGAGTTCTGAATGCATTGGAGGCGATGAAGAAGTTTATTGGAGGTGCAAGTGAGGAGGGCGTTGCAGTAATCGATGCGGGATGTGACCAGAGCGTGGGTGAGGACTTTTGTATTGTCTTTGGAGAGGGAGGGGCGGAGTCTGGAGATGTTGCGGAGATGAAAGTATGCAGAGCATGTGATATTGCTGGTGTGGGGGCCAAAGGAAAGTGTACTGTTCAGAATGACGCCGAGACTTTTAACATGGGAGGAGGTGGGTATGGGTGAGCCATCAACTGAAATGGTGAACGGGTGGGTTTTGGAGAGTGTGGACTTTGAGCCAATTAGCATGATTTCTGTTTTATTTCCATTGAGTTTTAGAAGGTTGAGTGAAATCCAGTTGCTGATAGCTTGAAGACAGGTGGTGAGGGCAGTTGGGGAAAGGGAGGTGTTTGGTTTTGTGGAGGGGTAAAGTTGTGTATCATCGGCGTAAAGTTGTGTATCATCTTCTGTCCATCTTCTTCCAGTTTCTGGATCATTGGAACCTCTTTTGGGGAAGGTGTGACCTGTACAGAAAGAACGGGTTGCACTTGAACCCGAGGGGGACCAATATCCTGGCGGGGAGATTTGCAAAGGCTACTGCAGAGATTTTAAACTAGAACGGTTGGGGGGAGGGACTCAAATAGAGAAAGCTAGTAGACAGGGTGTGAGGCAGGAGGCAGAGAAGGGAAGCACTCAGACCCAACATGTAGGGGGGAAAGAAGAAAAAGATAATAAACAGACAATAAGAGGTGGTGGGTTTCTTAAATGTGTGAGCAGAGATACAGAGGGGTGTAAAATGAGGGTAGAAGCAATAGGTAGCAAGGTGAAAAGTAAAAGTGGTAGGCAGACAAATCCAGGGCAAAAATCAAAAATGGCCATTTTTCTACATATTTGTATAAGGGGTAAGAGTGTTGTAAAAACAAGCCTGAAGGCTTTGTGTCTCAATGCAAGGAGCATTCGGAATAAGGTGGATGAGTTGAATGTGCAGATAGCTATTAATGATTATGATATAGTTGGGATCACGGAGACATGGCTCCAGGTTGACCAAGGCTGGGAGCTGAACATCCAGAGATATTCAATATTCAGGAGGGATAGACAGAAAGGAAAAGGAGATGGGGTAGCGTTGCTGGTTAGAGAGGATATTAACGCAATAGAAAGGAAGGACATTAGCTTGGAGGATGTGGAATCGATATGGGTAGAGCTGCGAAACACTAAGGGGCAGAAAACGCTAGTGGGAGTTGTCTACAGGCCACCTAACAGTAGTAGTGGAGTTGGGGATGGCATCAAACAGGAAATTAGAAATGCGTGCAACAAAGGTAAAACAGTTATAATGGGTGACTTCAATCTACATATAGATTGGGTGAATCAAATTGGCAGGAGTGCTGAGGAAGAGGATTTCTTGGAATGTATGCGGGATAGTTTTCTAAATCAACATGTAGAGGAACCAACGAGAGAGCAGGCTATTCTAGACTGGGTATTGATTAATGAGGAAGGGTTAGTTAGCAGTCTTGTTGTGCGTGGCCCCTTGGGCAAGAGTGGCCTTAATATGGTTGAGTTCTTCATTAGGATGGAGAGTGACATAATTAATTCAGAAACAAGGGTTCTGAACTTAAAGAAATGTAACTTTGAGGGTATGAGATGTGAATTGGCCAAGATAGACTGGCAATTGATTCTTAAAGGGTTGACGAGAATATGCAATGCAAGGCATTTAAAGGCTGCATGGATGAACTACAACAATTGTTCATCCCAGTTTGGCAAAAGAATAAATCAGGGAAGGTAGTGCATCCATGGATAACAAGGGAAATCAGGGATAGTATCAAAACAAAAGATGAAGCATACAAATTAGCCAGAAAAAGCAGCCTACCAGAGGACTGGGAGAAATTCAGTCCATCAGAGGAGGACAAAGGGTTTAATTAGGAAAGGGAAAATAGATTATGAAACAAAACTGGCAGGGAACATAAAAACTGACTGCAAAAGTTTTTATAGATATGTCAAGAGAAAAAGATTAGTTAAAACAAATGTAGGTCCCTTGCCGTTAGAAACAGGTGAATTGATCATGGGGAACAAGGACATGGCAGACCAATTGAATAACTACTTTGGTTCTGTCTTCACTAAGGAAGACTTAATTAATCTGCCGGAAATAGCAGGGGACCGGGGGTCAAATGAGATGGAGGAACTGAGTGAAATCCAGGTTAGCCGGGAAGTGGTGTTAGGTAAATTGAATGGATTAAAGGCCGATAAATCCCCAGGGCCAGATAGGCTACATCTCAGAGTACTTAAGGAAGTAGCCCCATAAATAGTGGATGCATTAGTGATAATTTTTCAAAATCTTTAGATTCTGGAGTAGTTCCTGATGATTGGAGGGTGGCTAATGTAACCCCGCTTTTTAAAAAGGGACGGAGAGAGAAAACGGGGAATTACAGACCAGTTTGTCTAACATCGGTAGTGGGGAAACTGCTAGAGTCAGTTATTAAAGATGGGATAGCAACACATTTGGAAAATGGTGAAATGATTGGACAAAGTCAGCATGGATTTATGAAAGGTAAATCATGTCTGACGAATCTTATAGAATTTTTCAAGGATGTAACTAGGAGAGTGGATAAGGGAGAACCAGTGGATGTGTTATATCTGGACTTTCAGAAGGCTTTCGACAAGGTCCCACATAAGAGATTAATATACAAGCTTAAAGCACACGGTATTGGGGGTTCAGTATTGAGCTGTATTGGGGGCAGTGTTAGCTGTGAGGAGGGTGTTAGGAGGCTGCAAGATGATTTGGATAGGCTGGGTGAGTGGGAAAATGCATGGCAGATGCAGTATAATGTGGATAAATGTGTGGTTATCCACTTTGGCGGCAAAAACAGGAAAGTAGACTATTACCTGAATGGTGGCCGATTAGGAAAAGGGGAGATGCAACAAGACCTGGGTGTCTTGGTACACCAGTCATTGAAAGTGGGCATGCAGGTGCAGCAGGCAGTGAAGAAAACGAATGGTATGTTAGCATTCATAGCAAAAGGATTTGAGTATAGGAGCAGGGAGGTTCTACTGCAGTTGTACAGGGTCTTGGTGAGACCACACCTGGAGTATTGCGTACAGTTTTGGTCTCCTAATCTGAGGAAGGACATTCTTGCCATAGAGGGAGTACAGAGAAGGTTCACCAGACAGATTCCTGGGATGTCAGGACTTTCATATGAGGAAAGACTGGACAGACTCGGCTTGTACTCGCTGGAATTTAGAAGACTGAGGGGGAATCTTATAGAAACTTACAACATTCTTAAGGGGTTGGACAGGCTAGATGCAGGAAGATTGTTCCCGATGTTGGGGGAGTCCAGAACAAGGGGTCACAGTTTAAGGATAAGGGGGAAATCTTTTAGGACTAAGATGAGAAAATCATTTTTCACACAGAGAGTGGTGAATCTGTGGAATTCTCTGCCACAGAAGGTAGTTGAGGCCAGTTCATTGGCTATATTTAAAAGGGAGTTAGATGTGGCCCTTGTGGCTAAAGGGATCAGGGGGTATGGAGAGAAGGCAGGTACAGGATTCTGAGTTGGATGATCAGCCATGATCATATTGAATGGCGGTGCAGGCTCGAAGGGCCGAATGGCCTACTCCTGCACCTATTTTCTATGTTTCTACGGATGCTGCCTGGCCCACCAAGTTCCTGCAGCATTTTATTTGTTGCTAATCCAGTGGAGTGCCTGGTATTCTGTGCTCATAACTCTGGGACCTCAAACTTGAAGCACCAAATTTTAAACAACGCAGAAAACTATTAACCAGAGATGACTTTATGTAGAAACAAGGAACTGCAGATGCTGGTGTACAGAAAAGTACACAAGTTTACTGTTCTGGATGTCAGATGTGGGAAGTCACGGAGTCTGATAGCCCTCCAGATGTCCACATCTGCGCCAGGTGCGTCGAGATGGGGCTCCTAAGGGACCGTGTTAGGAACCTGGAGCAGCAACTTGATGACCTCTGTCTGCTCAGGGAGAGCGAGGAGGTCATAGAAAGGAGTTACAGGGAGGTGATCACTCCAAGACAGAAATCTGGGTCACAGTTAGGAAGGGCAATGGGCAGAGGCAGGGACTGGTGAGTACCCCAGTGGCTGTACACCTTGAAAATAAGTACTCATGTTTGAGTAATGGTGGGGGAGACGGCCTACCTGGGGGCAGCGACAGGGGCCGGGCCTCTGGCACAAAGACCGGTCCTGGTGCTCAGAAGGGTAAGGAAAAGAAGAGGAGGGCAATTGTAATAGGGGACTTTATAGTCAGGGGGTCGGATAGGCGTTTCTGTGGACGCAGACAGGAGACACGGATGGTAGTTTGCCTCCCTGGTGCCAGGGTCAGTGATGTGTCTGAACGTGTCGAAGAAATCCTGAAATGGGAGGGAGAGGAGCCTGAGGTTGTGGTACATATAGGTACCAACGACATAGGTAAAAAAAGAGAAGAGGTCCTGAAAGAAGAATTTAGAGAGTTAGGTAGAGAGTTAAGGAGAAGGACTGCAAAGGTAACAATCTCAGGATTATTGCCTGTGCCACGCGACAGTGAGAGTAGGAATGGTGCGAGGTGGAGGATAAATGAGTGGATGAGGGACTGGTGCAGTGGGTATGGATTCAAGTTTCTGGATCATTGGGACCTCTTTTGGGGAAGGTGCGACCTGTACAGAAAGGATGGGTTGTACTTGAACTCGAGGGGGACCAATATCCTGGCGGGTAGATTTGCAAAGGCTACTGGGCCGACTTTAAACTAGTATGGTTGGGGGGAGGGACTCAAATTGGGAAAGCTAGCAGTCAGTGTGGGAGGCAGCAGGCAGAGAATGGAAGCACTCTGACCCAAAATGTAGGGAGAGAGAAGAAAAAGACAATAAACAGAGAATAAGAGAGGGTGGGTTTCTTAAATGTGTATATTTTAATGCTAGGAGCATTGTAAGAAAGGTGGATGAACTTAAAGCCTGGATTGACACCTGGAAGTATGATGTTGTGGCGATCAGTGAAACATGGTTGCAGGAGGGCTGTGATTGGAAACTAAATATTCCAGGATTTCGTTGCTTCAGGTGTGATAGAATTGGAGGGGCAAGAGGTGGAGGTGTTGCATTGCTTATCAGGGAAGATATTACAGCAGTGCTTTGGCAGGATAGATTAGAGGGCTCTTCTAGGGAGGCTATTGGGTGGAACTGAGAAATGGGAAAGGGGTAGCAACACTAATAGGGGTGTTATTATAGACCGCCAAATGGGGAGCGAGAATTGGAAGAGCAAATATGTAAGGAGATTGCAGATATTAGTAGTAAGCACAAGGTAGTGATTGTGGGAGATTTTAATTTTCCACACATAGACTGGGAAATACATTCTGTAAATGGGCTGGATGGGTTGGAGTTTGTAAAATGTGTGCAGGATAGTTTTTTGCAGCAATACATAGAAGTACCTACAAGAGAAGGGGCGGTGCTGGACCTCCTGTTAGGAAATGAGACGGGTCAGGTGGCAGAGGTATGCGTTGGGGAACAGTTCGGAACCAGTGATCACAATACCATTAGTTTCAATATAATTATGGAGAGGGTCAGAACTGGACCTAGGGTTGAGATTTTTGATTGGAGAAAGGCTAACTTTGAGGAGATGCGAAAGGATTTAAAAGGAGTAAACTGGGACTCAAATAGAGAAAGCTAGTGGAAAATGTGGGAGGCAGGAGGTAGAGAAGGGAAGCACTCGGACCCAAAATGTAGGGAGAAAGAATAAAAAGATAATAAACAGAGAATAAGTGGTGGTGGGTTTCTTAAATGTGTATATTTTTAATGCTAGGAGCATTGTAAGAAAGGTGGATGAGCTTAGAGCCTGGATTGACACCTGGAAGTATGATGTTGTGGCGATCAGTGAAACATGGTTGCAGGAGGGCTGTGATTGGCAAATAAATATTCCAGGATTTCGTTGCTTCAGGGGTGATAGAATTGGAGGGGCAAGAGGTGGGGGTATTGCATTGCTTGTCAAGGAAGATATTACAGCAGTGCTTTGGCAGGATAGATTAGAGGGCTTGTCTAGGGAGGCTATTTGGGTGGAACTGAGAAATGGGAAAGGTGTAGCAACACTTATAGGGGTGTATTATAGACCGCCAAATGGGGAGCGAGAATTGGAAGAGCAAATATGTAGGGAGATAGCAGATATTAGTAGTAAGCACAAGGTAGTGATTGTGGGAGATTTCAATTTTCCACACATAGACTGGGAAACACATTCTGTAAAAGGGCTGGATGGTTTGGAGTTTGTAAAATGTGTGCAAGATAGTTTTTTGCAGCAATACATAGAGGTACCTACTAGAGAAGGGGCAGTGCTGGACCTCCTGTTAGGAAATGAGACAGGGCAGGTGGCGGAGGTATGCGTCGGGGAGCACCTCGGGTCCAGTGATCACAATACCATTAGTTTCAATATAATTATGGAGGGGGTCAGAACTGGACCTAGGGTTGAGATTTTTGTTTGGAGAAAGGCTAACTTTGAGGAAATGCGAAAGGATTTAAAAGGAGTGAATTGGGACGTTGTTTTATGGGAAGGATGTAGAAGAAAAATGGAGGACATTTAAGGGTGAAATTTTAAGAGTACAGAATCTTTATGTCCCTGTTCGGTTGAAAGGAAATAGTAAAAAATGGAAAGAGCCATGGTTTTCAAGGGCAATTGGACACTTGGTTCGGAAAAGAGAGAGATCTACATTAATTATGGGCAGCATGGAGTAAATGAGGTACTTGAGGAGTATAAAGAATGTAAAAAGAATATTAAGAAAGAAATTAGAGAGAGAGAGAGAGAGAGAGAGAGAGAGAGAGAGAGAGAGAGAGAGAGAGAAGAGAGAGAGAGAGAGAGAGAGAGAGAGAGAGAGAGAGAGAGAGAGAGAGAGAGAGAGAGAGAGAGAGAGAGAGAGAGAGAGAGAGAGAGAGAGAGAGGAGAGAGAGAGAGAGAGAGAGAGAGAGAGAGAGAGAGCTCTGTTGATATTGCTATTATTAACATAGTTATTACTACTGGGTGGCAGTACGAGTCTGCCTTACCATAGCATACAAAACTTTAACTAACGTTCCCCAATTATAGAAAAAAAAATAGTGTTTTGCTCCTGTCCCGCAAAATAGGTTTCATTTAAACTAAAGAAAAGAATATAAATAGAAAATAAATGAGTTCATTTCATATAGGCTGCTGGAATATCCAGGGTCTCTACTCTTCAACCTTCGGGATGAAGACTGGGAACCCTGAGTTCCTAAAGTCTATAGAAGACACTGATATAATGATATTAACGGAAACATGGTACCGAAGGATACGTTCATTCACTGCCCCTCAGGGTACCATGAAGTCATGGTGCCCTCAGTAAAACTACTGATATACGTAAGGGCAGAACCTCTGGGGGGTCTTGGTGTGGTACAAAGAAGAACTAGACAGTCACATTACATCAATAAAACAGGGGGAAATCACATATATGGTTGAAACTAGATAAAACAAATGGAATAACTGGAAAAGATATATATCTATGTGCCGCCTACATACCCCCAATAGAATCGCCATATTTTGAAGAGGATATATTTGAAACGCTCCACATGGAAATCAATCATTTCCAGGCCCAGGGAAATGTGCTACTATGTGGGGACCTGAATGCAAGGACCGGATGTGAACCCGATTCCATAGACCCACAGGGCAACAACCATGTGTTCGGTCAAACCCCATTGTATGTCACACCAACTATCATTAACCGGAACAACCTGGACTGTGAAATAAATAAAAGCGGTAGAGAGGTAGTGCATCTCTGCCGAGCCTTGAGCCTGTACATAGTTAATGGTAGGCTCAGAGGGGACTCGATGGGAAGGTTTACATATTCCTCATCTCTTGGGTCTAGCGTGATAGACTACGCAATTACTGACATAGTCCCCTGCACTATCAGTGCATTCACTGTTAGGCAGCAGTCCCCTCTTTCAGACCATAGTCAAATCAATGTGCACCTAAAATTTCCTGTTCAAACTAAAGACGTAAAAAAGGAACCAAGTAAGCTGTATAAACTAAATCAGACTTACAGATGGGCTTCAGACAGTGGGAGATAAATTCATCGTGGCCCTGAATTCACCTGATCTCACAAATAAAATATTGAAATTCAAGACAAACCAATATGAGACTACTAGAGATGGTGTAAACATGGCTATAAAAGACATTAATATGATCTTTCACAAGGCAGCTATTAAATCTGACCGTGTGAAACAGAAGAGAAAAATTATCAAAAAAAAAACAACCATGAAAAATGGTTCGACTACGAGTGTAAGAATGTCAGAAAAGATCTGAGGAAAATATCGAACCAAAAACACCGTCAACCAAACAATCCAGACTTACGCATTAGATATAATGAAACTCTTAAAAGGTATAAACACACGATTAGGAACAAAATACAAAATCACACTCACAAAAGACTTGAAGAAATTGAAAATTCCATAAATCAAAACCAATTTTGGGTATGTGGAATAACATGAGCACAACAAAACTACAAACATTACCAATTCAAGACGGTGATATCTGGAGAGCACACTTCAAAAATCTATATAAAGACATCCCAATAAATAAAATAAACTCAAATCACTCTCATATCAAAGAAAAACTCCAAACACTAGAAATAGTAATCAAAGATGATCAAAACCCCCTTGATTTCCCAATTACTTTGGAAGAACTGACCTTAAAAATAAAATCTCTTCACTCAAAGAAAGCCTGTGGTCCAGATAGCATTAAAAATGAAATGCTCAAATACAGCACTCCGGAGATGCAGGACATAGTACTTAGGCTGTTCAACATCATACTACGTTCAGGTTATTTCCCTGATATATGGTGCCAAGGGCTTATTTCACCCATTTATAAGAGTGGAAACAAACTAGACCCAAATAACTACCGCGGCATCTGTGTCAGTAGCTGCCTAGGAAGTTATTCTGCAGTATCATAAATAACAGAATGCAGGATTTCCTTAACAAACACAACATTCTCAGTAAAAACCAAATTGGCTTCCTCCCAAAACATCGTACCACTGACCACATTTACACCCTCCACACTCTCATTGAAAAACATGTACACCAAGCAAAAAAATGGAAAAATATTTGCCTGTTTTATTGACTTTGAGAAAGCATTTGACTCTATTTGGCATGAAGGGCTCTACTACAAACTCCTCTGTTGTGGTATAGGAGGAAAGGTATATGACCTTATCAAATCAATGTATCTGAATAATAAATGTGGCGTTAAAATTGGGGACAAACGCACTGATCTCTTCACCCAGAGAAGAGGCGTCCGGCAAGGCTGCAATCTGAGCCCGACACTGTTTAATTTATATATAAACGATTTGGCAATAAAGCTGGACCAGAGCACTGCGCCGGGCCTCTGTCTCCTGGACGGAGTGGTAAAATCTCTGTTTTATGCGGATGACTTGGTTCTGCTGTCCCCCACAGAACAGGGACTGCAGCAACAGTTGGACCTACTTGATGAGTACTGCCAAAATTGGGCCCTGGCAGTAAATCTAAGAAAACCAATATCATGATTTTCCAGAAAAACCCAGATGTCAGGAAGATAAGTACAAATTTACTCTCAATGGTGTTATTATCGAACACACTATGAGCTATACGTACCTTGGTCTAACTGTTGCAGCATCAGGGAGCTTCAATATGGCAGTGAATGCACTAAAAGAGAAAGCCCGAAGAGCTCTGTATGCAATAAAAAGAAGATTCTACAACATCCAAAATCCCATTAAAATCTGGCTTAAAATATTTGACAGTGTAATCCAGCCTATTGCGCTTTATGGTAGTGAAGTATGGGGGCCGCTCAGTCACCATAGTTATAGTAAATGTGAAAAACATACAACGGAGGCCCTGCATGCGGAATTTTGTCGGAACATCCTCCGCATCC
Organism: Malacoraja senta; assembly: GCA_038087875.1. NCBI lineage: Eukaryota > Metazoa > Chordata > Chondrichthyes > Rajiformes > Rajidae > Malacoraja > Malacoraja senta. The sequence goes on from JAXLNO010003865.1 coordinate 218,244, forward strand.
AAAGGAAAACACCAACAAACGCATGTAGGGCAGAATTAGGCAGATACCCACTGATAATAAATATCCAGAAAAGAGCACTAAATTTTTGGAATCACCTTAAATCTAGCCCACCAGATACCCTCCAGTTTAAATCCCATAAAACACAAGAGGGGAGCCCAGAAAAGAGTTCCTGTGTCAGTTGGTACGGAGACTAACTACCCCCATTCAGTTAAACCCTATCCAGTTAAATCCTGACCAGCCTCAGATCAATACTTATTCCCTATCACCAGTTAGAGTGAACCAAATTATCAAACAATATAAAGAAACATATTTGGAACATTGGGAATAAAGAAACCAAAAGCCAAAGCAGATTAGAATGCTACCGTGCCCTAAAAAGAGATTATAAATTGGCAGACTATCTCTCAACTGTTAGAGACATAAAACAGAGACAGACCCTCACCAAATACAGGCTAAGTGACCACTATTTGGCAGTTGAAAAAGGAAGACAGAAGAGATTCTGGCAACCAAGAGAAAACAGAATATGTGGCCACTGTTTGACAGATGAGGTTGAAACGGAGGTGCACTTCCTTCTAAAATGCAAAAAATTTGACAAAACAAGGAAATCATACTTTGACAAACTCAGTTAGGCAACCCCTCTGACTTTAAGGAACTCGATGATACGTCGAAACTAAGAATAATCCTTGGTGAAGGAAATATGGCACATCTTGGTGCACAATACGTAACAGCATGCCATAACCTGAGAGACGGTGAATGACCAATATACACATATGTACGCACACACTAATTGACATTAACTGACACTAAGAAATTAATATTGAATTGCTAAATTAGCTATCCTGTTGTACTGATTACAGCTACAAGAACGTGTTTATGTACAGGGACATATCTATCTATGCACTGTATACTTGTATTTATAATTATGCATCTTAAATATGTATGTCATGTTTCATACTTTGGCAATATAACAATGTTTTTTGTATCATGCCAATAAAGTTTTTAAATTGAATTGAAAATTGAAATTGAATTGAAAATTGAATTGAGAGAGAGAGAGAGAGAGAGAGAGAGAGAGAGAGAGAGAGAGAGAGAGAGAGAGAGAGAGAGAGAGAGAGAGAGCGAGAGAGAGAGAGAGAGAGAGAGAGAGAGAGAGAGAGAGAGAACTACGTCCATTCTGCCCCATTTTCATCCCTCCATCAGTACTATCCCACTGTGTGTCACTCCATCAGTGGACGGAGAGAGGGCAGCCCAGAGAGGGGGAATAGAGATCGTTGGGTAGAGATTAACAGTTCAGAGAGAGTGACATCAGTAAGGATGGAGGGAGAGAGAAAGCGAGGAGGAAGAGGTGCTGCATCATTCGCTGTTTTATTTAGGTTTAGGACAATTCTGAGGCGGCAATGTTTCTGTTCTCTGAGTGTCGTGAGTCTTTGGGTCGTTCCTCCACAGAGGTGATGAAGGAAGGCAGAGAATGTTATTGTCCCATGGTATAGTCAGATCTATTCCAGGCAAGCAGGGAGTGAATGGTTCACGGGGTCAGTCAGCGGGAGTGTGGGGTTGAGGTCACAGTCAGTGAAGCCGCGATCATATTGAGTGGTGAAGCAGAGTGGAGGGGGGGGGTGCATTTTAGTCCGAGGTGATGTGTTGAACTAATTCCTCAACCTGTGGCCAAAGGTCGCCCAGACCAGTCCACCTTCAAACTGGCCACCAGAAGCCCTGAGAGGGTCCCTGGAATTTGGCATTGCCTTGCTGAGTACAACGGATTGAAGGAAATCAGACAAACAACATGAGGTGGAGAGTTGGATCTGATGGAGTTTGAAACAATATCCCCTTTGCTGGAACAATGCCGCCGCTCCCAATTTCCACCCCTCAGTATCTATCGCCACAATTCCCAGTCTTTGGAGTTTCTCAATCAATTCCCTGATTAAATCACAACCTGTCTCAGCAGGGATTTCACTCGGCTGATGTCATCTGTTTGTGAATCATTTCTAAATCTCTATTTTTAAACTCTGTTGAAACTTCACTGTCCCGGTAGAGACGGAAAATGGTATAAAATCTCCAGGAATGTTCTGTCCCAGCATTTCATTCCGAGACATTACCGGTAGCTCACGGGGACACGTCGCTGGGCAGAGAATATGGAGCACAGGGAAAAGCTTTATGAATATTTGGGTGTGCAGAAAATCCTGTACGTGATCATTGCTGCCGTTGGAGTCCCTGGTAAGTGAGCAGAACAATTCAAGTTTTATAACTCCATCCGTGTGTTAACTGGTGTTGACCTGATTCTCATCATGTTACAAGTTCCCAACTGATGATCGTTGTACAAGAATATGTGAAGAATATCAATCCTCTCAGTGAAATATTTGTGAATTAACGCTGCTGTGATTTTTTTTATTTTCAGACAGCTGAAACTAAGCCTCTTTTTCTCTCACTGCTGCCGGCCGGGAGCCACTAGAATGTTGTTCTTGCCGTCAATGGGACCTTGCCCAGAGTTGTCCCAGTGCCCGGGACAGGCAGGCAGGCAGGCAGGCAGCTCTCCGGGACGGTGTGACTGGGAGAGTGGGGTTCACATTGTGAAGTTCACTGTGACTGAGTTATTGATCAGAGTGAACACCCGCTCCTGTGGACACTGTGTCTCCCTGTGGAGTCTGTCTGTCACAGTCGGATTCCACCCACAGCCTGTTGGTCAATAATTGGATCGATCTCCTGAACCAGTGGCCGCGGATCTCCCGCCGTGTGTGTGTGTGTTGTTACTTCACCTGCACCATCTTGAGTCTGCTGAGATTAGCCGCTGTATGTCTAAACTAACGCGACTAACTCCCCCCCCTGTCTCTGTGCTTTGGTACATATATCCCACACCATCCATACATTGGGATAATAGGTTGCATTCCTGGCACCGGCTGGATTCGTGTTTGGGAAAGAACTGCAGATGCTGGTTTAAATCGAAGATAGACACAAAATGCTGGAGTAACTCAGCGGGACGGGCAGCATCTCTGGAGAGAAGGAATGGGTGACGTTTCGGATCAAGACCCTTCTTCCAGTCCCATCCTTCTCTCCAGAGATGCTGCCTCTCCCGCTGAGTTACTCCGCTTTCTGCATCGACCGTCTGGACCAGAATTTTATTTGCAACAATTTGCCTCTGCTTCAGGAGGAAGTGTGAAAGGCACCTTGTGTGGGGAGGGAGAGAAAGAGGAATATCAGGGATATTGGATATGGCGGCCATTGTAGTGCTTTCTTCCCCCAGCTTTACCTTTACCTTTAGAAAGGAGATGAGGAGGAATTTCTTTAGACAGAGGGTGGTGAATCTGTGGAATTCATTGCCGCAGACGGGGGTGGAAGCCAAGTCAATGGATAGTTTTAAGGCGGAGAGTGATAGATTCTTGATTAGTGCGGGTGTCGGGGGGTTACGGGGAGAAGGCAAGTGAATGGGGTTGAGAGGGAAAGATAGATCGGCCATGATTGAATGGCGGAGTAGACATGATGGGCCGAATGGCCTAATTCTGCTCCTACGAGCTGCACTCTTGTGTAAAGTGTTTAAGAAGGAACTGCAGATGCTGGACAATCGAAGGTAGACAATGCTGGAGAAACTCAGCGGGTGAGGCAGCATCTATGGAGCGAAGAAAATAGGTAACTGAAGAAGGGTTTCGGCCCGAAACGTCACCTGTTTCCTTCGTTCCATAGATGCTGCCTCACCCGCTGAGTTTCTCCAGCACTTTTGTCTACTCTTGTGTAAAGTCCTTTCTGAATATTTCCCCTTATCTGTGCTGAATGCTAACCTGGTTCTGGAAGGGCAGAGTTTGGGTATAATGCAATAGATGAAGTAGTTTGCATCAAGAAGCCATTGGGATAACCTCAGTGGAAG
>JAXLNO010003866.1:0-37500 GCA_038087875.1 Malacoraja senta
GAGAGTATGGGATAAAGAGAGATTGGACAAACTGGATTGTTTTCCCAGGAGCATCAAAGGCTGAGGGGTAACATGATAGATATTTATAAAATTATGCATGGCATGAAACAGAGTAGTCATAATCCTCACCCCAGGGTGGAAATATATTTAGAAAATCAGCTAGTAAAATAATTTAGCAGGTCAGGAAATATCTGTGGAGGGAAAAAGACAATCAACATTTTTATCATGATTATTCAAAAGATCGTACGACCATGAGTAGAATTAGGCCATTCAGCCCATCAAGTGTACTCTGACCTTCAATTATGGCTGATCTATCAATCCCTCCTAACCCCATTCTCCTGCCTTCTCCCTATAACCTCTGACACCTGTACTAATCAAGAATCTACCTACCACTGCCTCAAATATACTGTATCCACTGACTTTGCCTCCAGATTCACCACCCTCCAAAGAAATTCCTCGTCATCTCCATTCCCCCCTCATTTTTCTAAACTCCAGTGAAAATAGGCCCAGTGTTGTCAAACGCTCATCATATGTTAACCTACTCATTCCTGGGATCATTCTTGTAAACCTGCTCTGGACCCAGCACATCCTTCCTCAGATATGGTGCCCAAAATTGCTCACAATATTCCAAATGCGGCCTGACCAGCACCTTGTAGAGCCTCAGCATTACATCCCTGTTTTTGTATGCAAGCCCTCTCTAAATAAATGCTAGCATTGCATTTGCTTTCTTCACTACTGATTCGACTTGCAGATGAACTTTTTGGCAATCCTTGACCTCCAATTTCAGGATTCTCTCCCCGTCCGGAAAATAATCTACGCCCTCATTCCTACTACCAAAATGCATGACCACACTTTGCTACATTATGTTCTATCTGCCACTTCTCTGCCTACTCTCCCAACCTGTCCAAGTCCTTCTGCAGAGTCCCTGCTTTCTTTACACTACCTGTCCCTCCGCCTATTTTTGTAAGCAAACTTGGCCACAAAAGGGTTCAATCCGCTCGTCCAAATCATTAATATATACAATGTGAAGAGCAGCAACCCCAGCACTGATCCCTGCAGAACTCCACTAGTCACTGCAGCCAACCAGAAAAATTCCCCTTTATTGGCACTCTTTGCCTTCTGCCATCCAGCCTACCTGATATCCATGCTAGTATCTGCCTTTTAATACCATGGCCTCTCATCTTCCTTAGCAGCCTCCCATGTGGCACCTTATCAAAGGCTTTCTGAACTGAAAGAGTTGTGGGGAGATAGCTAATATAAAAAAGTAAAACAGAGGGTAAGGGAAGAGCTAGAAAGCATGAGGAGTGGAGACATGAGGGGGATGGAAGGATGGAGATAGCGACAGCGGCTAAGAGGCGATAATACCAAGGTGATAATATATTTGGTGAAGAGAAATACCAAAGGGCTGCAGATGACAGAACCTGAAAAGAAAGGAACATGAATAGTGAAATCAAATAAGGGAGTGATGATGGGCAGATGGAAACGATGGAAAGGTGAAATAGATTTAAAGTGAGAGGGGAAGAGTTTATAGGAGATTTGCAAGGCAAGTCTTTTTACACAGAGAGTTGTAGGTGCCTGCAATGTGTTGCCAGGGAGGAGGTGGAAGCAGATATAACAGCATCATTTAACAAGCATTTAGATAGGCACAAGAGCAGGTAGGGGATGCAGGAATACAGACATGTGCAGGAAGATGGGGTTACTTTAAATCAGCAACATACTTGGTAAAGACATCGTGGGCCGATGGGCCTGCTGTTGTACTGTAGTGTTCTATATTGACACTAAGCTGGGGGGCAGTGTTAGCTGTGAGGAGGATGCTAGGAGACTGCAAGGTGACTTGGATAGGCTGGGTGAGTGGGCAAATGTTTGGCAGATGCAGTATAATGTGGATAAATGTGAGGTTATCCACTTTGGTGGCAAAAACGGGAAGGCAGACTATTATCTAAATGGTGGCCGATTAGGAAATGGGGAGGTGCAGCGAGACCTGGGTGTCATGGTACACCAGTCATTGAAAGTAGGCATGCAGGTGCAGCAGGCAGTGAAGAAAGCGAATGGTATGTTGGCCTTCATAGCAAGAGGATTTGAGTATAGGAGCAGGGAGGTTCTACTGCAGTTGTACAGGGTCTTGGTGAGACCACACCTGGAGTATTGCGTACAGTTTTGGTCTCCAAATCTGAGGAAGGACATTATAGCCATAGAGGGAGTGCAGAGAAGGTTCACCAGACTGAATCCTGGGATGTCAGGACTTTCATATGAAGAAAGACTGAATAGACTTGGCTTATACTCGCTAGAATTTAGGAGATTGAGAGGGGATCTTATAGAAACGTACAAAATTCTTATGGGGTTGGACAGGCTAGATGCAGGAAGATTGTTCCCGATGTTGGGGAAGTCCAGGACAAGGGGTCACAGCTTAAGGATAAGGGGGAAATCCTTTAAGACCGAGATGAGGAAAAACTTTTTCACACAGAGAGTGTTGAATCTCTGGAACTCTCTGCCACAGAGGGTAGTTGACGCCAGTTCATTGGCTATATTCAAGAGGGAGTTAGATGTGGCCCTTGTGGCTAAAGGGATCAGGGGGTATGGAGAGAAGGCAGGTACGGGATACTGAGTTGGATGATCAGCCATGATCATATTGAATGGCGGTGCAGGCTCGAAGGGCCGAATGGCCTACTCCTGCACCTATTTTCTATGTATCTATGTATCTATGTATATTCTATGTTGTATGCTTATATAACAAAGCATTAAGTTACAAAGTAGAATGCACAATACAATATCTTACATTTTTATAGCTTGATCATAGCAAACACCCAAAGGCTTTTTCATGGAATCAATATCATGCAGAATTTGACAATATGCTACACAAGGAAGCATCAGCAGTGCTGGCCAGCTCCTGCCTGCTGTTGCTAACTCTTGCATTCACTGTCCAGCATTTCACAGATAGTTTTCACCCATGCTCTGAGCTGCATTTGATGCAACATGTCCAGAATCAAAGAGATTTTCAACACTATCTCAATTTGCGATTCCAACCTTTTACTGTGCGGTTCAACATCTGAAGAAGGGTTTCGGCCCGAAACGTTGCCTATTTCCTTCGCTCCATAGATGCTGCTGCACCCGCTGAGTTTCTCCAGCACTTTTGTCTACCTTCAACATCAGAAGCCATGTTTTGTAGACACAGATATTTCATAACTATGAATAAGACCATAAATCTCATCCAATATGTACTCCCCTATCAAAGTAATAATCTTTGTCTTAGGCAGTCTCTCGGCATCAAGGATGAGGTGCTTCAGCTTTGGTTCTATGGATTCGGAGGTGGCTGATGCCAATATGGGAATTGCAAACCCTTCCAGAAATAAGACAGGAGGTATCATGTTTAGCCAAGCAGGATTTGCTACTGTGCTAAATACAACACATATTATCATTGCATATCATGTATATGTTTGTGATTATTCTGTCTTGAATTGTCAGCACAAATTCTTTTTTTTTGCATCAATGCCTGGTATTGACTTTTCCAGTCATACCAGATTATATTTGCTACTAGATTTCTTGCCTCTAGATACATGTAGCTTGCTTCCCAAATGTAGTATGATGCAGGTCATTGCAAAATGCATTAGTGATAATTTATAAATACTGCCACAATTTTAAGGTAGTTATTGAAAAGCCCTTTAATCAGAGCAGTCTGGGTTGTTCTGATACATCCAAATGGAATGTGAGATGTCCATTGAGAGTATTCATATAGATTATTAAATCTACCACTACTGAATTGAAACAATGAGGGAGATGTGTATTTGTGTAATTTCAGCAAATGAGCCAGACTCGGGGTGCTGGAGCTTGTAGCCCCTGAACCAAAGGAAACAATGAATCTAAAATGGCCTGCAGACTTGTACTGTAAAGGGCCTGTCTCACTAATGCGATTTTTTCGGTGACAGCCAGAAAATAGGCTGTCGCCACATGGTCGCGGGGCGACGCCTGTATTGTCTTGAGTTGTCTCCTCAAGTGTCGTAACTTTTTCTTGTCGCCGCTGGCTTTTGAAATGTTCAAAACATTTCGGCGAGAGTGGGCTTGACATTACCTGTCTTCTCCTGTCGTAGGTGCTGTCGTAGGTTGTCAAAGGTTGTTGCCAGGATGACGCCAGGTGACGTTGGTAGTTGCCGGGTGACTTTGTAAATTCTGGCCAAAAAGGAGCAGGAATAGAACCAAAATTTAGCAGAGAATTCATGCATTGTAAGGCCATTTTGGTCAAGTCTGTGTTTCTGTGTATAACAAGACAAGGTGCGAGCAAGTCTAGGTCCCAAATCAATGTTGCAGATAAGAAATATATGAGTATCTCTTCGATTGACAGAATATATGAGATTTTTGCGGAGTACTTCCAAAGTAGTATAAATGTATGAAGTTAATTGGATTACTGCAAAGGAATTGTAAATAATGTAAATAATGTTGTGAGACAGTTACCCTGCTGTTTGTTGATTGGCCAAAATGTTAAGCCCTGAAAGGTTTGTTTGAGTTCCAGGGTAAATGTGGCATTATTCAGTTAAGTGAGCTTCCTTCCAGAAGCTTCTCCTAGAAAAAATATATGGGAGACTCTGTAATTGGTTTGGGGAACTATCATTAATGTATTGATGTGATTAATATGTTTGATTGGATTGTAAAGAGACCACCCCAATGTAGTTAGGCCTCTCAAGGTTTGTGGACCTATAAAATGTGGCTCCATCTTAGATCGAGGTAGATCTAATTGAAGTGCGCTTGGGGTTGCGTGACCTTTTGGAGTGTTTCTGCTTTCACGAGGCTGAAGGGCTTGGCTAGGCAGAGACAAGGATCGAACCCGCGGTGGTTTAGATGTCGTATAGGTCGAATTTGCTGTTCAATCTAAAAATAAAGATTAGTTGTTCCAGTGCTTGACTCAGTGGTTTTTGACTGAACTAGACTGGGGGGTAAGCTTGAGAAGAGCGTATTTACAACTTCGGTGAATTCCAGTGGTGATGACCTATGTCAACCTACGTCAACCGGCGACAGGTACCGATGACTGAATTGTCTTCAGTTGTCTTCAGTTGTCACCGACAGGGTCGTAGCTTGTCGTATCTTGTCGCGGGTTGACGTAAGATGACTTTGGTTGTCATAGATTGTCGTAGGTGTGACCATAGGTGGATGTCCCAAGTCGCGAGGAATTGTGTCGCCTGTTGACTGCTCTATCTTATTAATTTATTTCTTATGGATCTCTTTAATCATTACATTTTTTGAGCCTTTGATTTTCTATTGCAGCTGTGAAAATCTTTTAAGAAGATAGAAACAGTGGTAAACCATTCAGACCCAGGAATATATATATATTCCATCATTCAATAGGAATTGATTGATCTGTATTTGAACTCTAAGTATAAATAGAGTTTATTTGCATTTGTTTTGTTGACCTTGGTTTGCATCACTTTGAAGCCTTACTGACAAAATTGTAATCACATGATAGAATATTTATGAATTTACATTCCTCTAAAAAGGGCAGAAATAGTTAGTGATAAAGAAATATTAATCATTTTGAACTATGTTTAGAAATATGAAGTACATCTGCCATCTGTGAAACCATAACCAATTTGAAAATCCATCTCTTCAAAGGAGAAGAGGAAAAACAGTGGATTAAATAATAGGCAGGGGAGTGATGACAAAATGGCATCAATGTGAGTGCTCAGTATTAGTTACACAATATTCTTGCGATTCAAAATGTTGATCATGATACCATATGGTTAAAGTTGTGATCATTACTTTATTTCTGATTCAGTTTGATCTGTCACATTTACATTTATGTACGGTATATGTTAAAATTAAGTATTCTGCAGTAAAGACAGAAAATGTTGGAAAGACTCAGTAGGTCAGGCAGCATCTCTGGACAAAAAAAAGTAATGTTTCAGTCTAATGATCTTTCCTTAAACAAGGTGAATGGTTAATGCCAGATTACTGTGAATTGGTGGTTTAGGTCAACCAGGTGCAGTGGGCCGAAGGATCAACTTTGTGCGACAGATTTCTGGAATGTGATAAGGGATGTGGAAGGATCAACTTTGTGCTACAGATTTCTGGAATGTGAATGTCAAATTGAAACATGAACTGTTTCGATCTCTGCAGATGCTGCCTGACCTGCTGAGTATTTCCAACATTTTCTGTTTTTAATAAATTAATCAATATGCCAAGTTAGAAGGTGGAAAATGGGCAATGTAATGATTATCCAGATTGCAAAGATTGATAAACCTACCCCAAAAAAACTATTTGCCATTTGGGGACATACCAAGGGACATTTTGTCAATTTGCTGGAGGACATTAAAGAACAGATCTATGTTTTTTTAATTCTATTTTTTAAATCTCAGATAGTTTCTATTCTCTCAAAGAACATTGCATCTGTGAGATGGCAAGGTGGGCAGAATCTTCATACCACAGGTTTGTTAACCAGGTGAAGCAACAAATCACTCAATGCCTCTCTACCTCACAATCTGTCTGATTCTCCTCTACTATCATATGCATCTATGATTACCCTGGAGCATTCTGCAGATGTGAGTCCTTGAACATCGCTGGACACAGCTGACAATGAGGACTATCCAATGACCTTCAAACAACTCCCCTAGGCAACCTGAATCCCTCTCAGACTTCCACTGGACCAAGCATTCCATACAACGAGTCTAACCTCAAACTTCCCCATGATCCATCCAAACTCACTGTGATGAGGAGAATACTTCCCACCATGATTTCTGTCATTCCACTAATGTTCTTCACACCGTTTGTAGCCTTTGGAGTGAAGAACATTAGTGGAATGACAGAAATGAAGGAAGCTGCTGGCTCACAAGGCCACCAGCCAGTCAATTAAGAGATAAAACGTGTTTCAATGTTTTGGAAAAAAAAGATTGCAAATTTTCAATGAGCTCAAGGGTTGGGTATTTTGTGTTGAAAGCAGCCGCGTGCCATTCAAGTCATGTCATTCTGGGGACTTGGCTCAGTTTTTTAATTCTGGAATAAAGAGGCAACTCGGTGAAGCTACAAAACAGGATGACATGTGTGCAAAACAGCTTGCAACTGATGGAGCATAATGATCTCACAACCAACAGATCAGATCAAAGTGCTGCAATCCTCCCACATCCAATCCCACATCTAGTCATGCATGGCATTGGAAATTAAACAATTTACAGAACGGTTTGTTTCTTAAAAAGCAGATAGCAACAAACGTTGAAGGTAGACCATGGCAATCTTTAATTGATTTGTCAGATGGAAGTGGCGAGATTGCAATGAACATAAACATTGCTCAGTGCTTCTCGGGCTCCCTCTCACAGAACAAAGGCGAGTTAGCACAATTATACATTTTTCTTATCAGTAAAACACTCCTACCAATTCTGAATACGGCATGACTGAAAGATTCTGTAGCCTTTCAGAATAAAAGAAAAGCTGGGTCCAAATCAGCTCATCCAATAACAAGTTATTACTTATCTCTGGGGCGTCAGCTTTTTTTTTCAATCTTGGCTTCTTTATGGCCTTGAAGAAGCACGTTATTACTGCAGGCTGCCATCTTAATGTCTTTATTGAAAAGACAACCTGTCCTCCATATTGTGTTTCATATAATTTACGAAGTCATTCAGACTTGGCACCAAGCCATTCTTTTGTTCTACTAGTCCATGCTTTTGTAGAAGGACGACTCAATTTTAGATTTGACTATTAGATTTGACTATTAGCTCTTTCAAGGATGTCCCCAAACTCAACAATGGCAAGGTCCAGCATGGAAGTACTTCAGATAAGGCTGAAGTATTCACAACTATGTTCTTCCACAATTGTAAATTCGATGGTCCATCTTGCCTTCCTCCTGAGACCTCAAGACCACAGGAGCCAGTATTCAGCTAATATGATTCACTCCACATGAGATCAAGAAATGCCTGAGAACAATGGGACCAACAAAGGCTGTCAGAGGGAATGATAAAGCAGAGTCGCTGACAGCATTTAAGAAGTATCTAAACAAGCACTTGAATCACCTCAACATAGCAGGCTACAGGCCATGTGTTGGAAGACGGGATTAATCCAGATGGATGGCCACTGGTCAGTGTGGACCTGGTGGGCTGAATGGCTCTCTGACACTCTATGACTCTTTGGAAACAGGCAAGGTCTGAACCCCCAAGCTAAGACCTGCACCCCACAACCAGTGTGGCCTGTGGCCAAACTGTTCCAGTATAGTTACACCACTGGCATCGACCCAATTATGTGGAAACATTCATGGCTATATCCTGTTCACAAAAAAGCAGAACAAATCCAATCTAGTTAATACTGTCCAATGAATACTCTCAATTGTCCTGTCTCAAGTGACAGGAGGCATCATCTTTTTAGCAAGTTGTCTTCCCAGATCATAGTATTTTCGACCGAAGGTGGACACAAAATGCTGAAGTAGCTAAGTGGGTCAGGCAGCATCTCTGGAAAAAACGAATAGGTGCCGTTTCGGGTCAGAATCCTTCATCAGACTGGACCTGAAAATAACAGTTTCTACATTTGGTTAAACTAAATTCATTGTCACTGCAGTAATGAATACCAATGATCTGTTTGGCCAATTTTCAGTACCTTTTATGATAAAATGAACGTAGACAATCACAAATATATTTAACTAAGTGATTAGCTGATCTTGTTTAATATACGGTAGTTTATTTTCACAGCAAGTTGTACGGAGCTTACAATGTAATGGTGAGTGCCTTCTGTTTTTAAGTGTGCGTTTTGATGTAAGAGCATATAGTTTTAGGCACTTAGGATTAATACTACCATTCAGAGAGATTAAAATTATGTATTCAGAGAGAATGGTGAAAATAAATGGTTTCAGGTGATGGAGGATTAATATGGAATGAAGCAATTAATTTTCTCTTTTAGTTAATAATTCTTGGGTTTTCTATTTATATCTCTTTATTTCCAGTGTTTATATACACTTTGATGCTATAGGATCAAAAATTTAACTTTTCAACATATGAGAGAGTATTGCTTTTCTTTCACATGAGTACGTTTTATGAAGACATTTATCCATGACACCAAATGTGATGGAGTTATGGACAGTGAGGAAAGGAATCAAGGTACAGATCAGCTTTAAGGAGAGGCTGGACAAACTTCAAGTCAAGTCAAGTCACATTTATTTATATAGCACATTTAAAAAACAACTCTCGTTGGCCAAAGTCCTTTACATTTGTTATAAGAAGAGCACAACAAAACAAACTACATACATATATACATATAGCCCTCACTCAGAGGACGTCAGGAAAGGCTTGGGAGTATAGATAAGTCTTTAGTCTTGACTTAAAAGAGTCGATGGAGGGGGCAGTTCTGATGGGAAAGGGGATGCTGTTCCACAGTCTAGGAGCTGCAGCCGCAAAGGCGCGGTCGCCCCTGAGCTTATGCCTCGACTGTGGGATATTCAGCAACCCCAAGTCGGCCGATCTGAGGGGCCTGGAGGTGGAGTGGTGGGTGAGAAGACTTTTTATGTAGGTGGGGGCAAGCCCATTGAGGGCTTTGTAGACATGGAGGAGGATCTTGAAGTTTATACGGAACCGCACAGGGAGCCAGTGATGTGGTCCCTGTTTCGGATTGTTGGATTGTTGGATTGTTGGAAACTTGGATTGTTTTTTCTGCAGTGTCGGAAGCTGAAGGGAGACCTGATAGAAGGACATAAAATTATGAGAGACATAGATAGTGTGGACAGTCAAAACTTTTCCAGGGTGGACATGTCAAAGACTAGAGGTCATAGCTTTAAGGTGAGAGGGCGGAAGTTTAAAGGAGGTGTGTGGCATGTTTTTTTACACACTGAGGGTTGGGGGTTCCTGGAAAACATGGCCATGAGTAGTCATGGAGCCAGATACAACAGTGGCATTTAACAGGGGTTTTTTAGGCACATGGATATGTAGGAAATGGAGGGATATGAATCACGTGCAGGCAGAGGAGATGAGTTTAACTTGGCATCATGTTCAGCATGGACATTGTGAACTGAAAAGCCAGTTCCTATTCTGTGCTGTTCTACGTTCTAGTTTAAATAACTGCATTGATTATATGTTGGTATGCTCATTTTTATCTTAATGAGCTCTCGTGAGTTGTATAACACTCTTTGAGTAAATATTTGAGTCAAATTCTACCTCGATATGATGAAAAAGTCTCAACTGAATTTGATGGATTGATTGTTGGAAAAAAACATCGTAATATTGATTTAATGCAAATTTATTAAAGATTTGCTTAAATTGCTTCTTGGAATCTTTTTTTTAAAGTTTTATTGTTAAGCCATAGAACACATTTTTATGACATTAATTGCCAGCTGGATTCATTGGTCTCAAAATAATTAGTTGTATAATGTCATTAATTTATTTTATTTTTATGCCTAATAAGATATGATAATGGTTCATTTTAACAAAATGTGAAAGTTTGTAGTCCACGCACATAAATAGCCGATTAGTGGTATTTCACTCACTTCCCAAAATACTAATTAGTTATTCCTCAAAACAAGCCCATTTAATTCTTCATTATTCATGAACTGCACGATTTTCGAGTCCCATAACTAAATTCTTCAACCCTTTCCCTTCCAAACAGCCTCAAGTGGCATTGAATCGTTATTCAGAATAATGAAAATCTCTCAAATATCTGTGTGAAAAAAAGAAGCTCCTAAATGGTGCTATTGTTGCAAATGTAAAATAGCATTTTCTAAACAAATTACTTTTTGTACCATGGCATGCCTATGTGTTAATTCCATAGCAATAATAAATCAGCACAAAATGTAAAAAGGAAGTTGTTTATATAGAAGGAACACTGACTCCTCTATCTTTGGGAACAAAGTACGTGCTGAAATTTTTGGAATATATTTTTGAATGAGCAGTACTGAGCTTTCATAAACCTTTATTCAAAAAAATGTGATTTTCCACTACAATGCAACAGTTAAACTGGGAATATACTCAGTGTTCTTTGTCACTTGGCAATATCTTTAACCACGGGAGTCACAGAGTAACACGGCACAGAAACAGGACCCCAACCCGTCTATGACCACCAAGATGCCCCATCTAAGCTCGTCCAATTTACCTGCATTTGGGCCATATCCCCCTAAACCATCTCTATCCATGCACCTGTCGAAATGTCTTCTAAAAATAATCTGTAAATTCTGACTGCGCATGCCCAGGTCATAGGTCACTTGCTATAAACAGTCTCGGCAACGGTGGTGCTGCGTTGTGTGCAGGCTTGCGTTTCGTCCGTGGTCGGGGTTGGGCCTGGCTCTCCGGCTGCTGTTGAGTTGCTGCTGGGTCGTACCCGTCTCCTACCGTGTGTCCCGTCCCTGTCTGGCGGTGTCCAGGTGGCCCTGGGCTGGCGGGACGGCCCCGGACGCAGCCGGCGCTGCAGCCGCTGACTCCAGCTCGGCTCTGCCTGTCGCGCCGGGTTGGCCGGCAGCCCTCCACCTCCACCCCCCTCCCCTCAGTCTGACACCGAGATCCTGCTGCTGATGGGCAGCCGCCGGCCCTGCTCGAAGACGGGCGACTCGGAGCCGCTGCTGCTGGAGTATGTCCTGGTCAGAGAGAGAGTCTGCGGATGGGCTCTTGCCGCCATTGAGCAGGCCGGGCTCCTGCTGGAGCTGCTGGTGCTGTTGGTGATGGTGGTGCTGGCAGCAGCAGCAACCTCCTCCCCCTCCGTCGCCCAGCCCCAAGCCCAGAGTCCGGGCCAGCTCCAAATCCACATCGGGGTTGAAGGCCACCCGCAGCGTGGGACCTGCGTTTGATCCCGGCTGCAGATGAGGCATTGGTCTGTGTGCGTGCGACTGTCGAGAATGTCTCCGCTGATCCAGTCTCCCCAACCCCGGTCTCCCACTCGCATCTTCCCCCTCTATCTGCCCCTCGACAAATAAAAGTTTGAAAAAAGACAAAATATCGGACCCAAACTATACTCACTCTATCTACAGCGCTTCATTCGATTTTTATTTATAGCATTTGACCTTTGACAAAAACCATGATTCCTTGCGTTTTTCGGAATAGCAAACTCGCTTATTCACCCTATCTATTATCCTGATGATTTTATGCAGCTTCTAAAGATTACCCCTTATCTCCTGTGCTCAAAGGAATACAGTTTTAGCCTGTCCAATCTCTCCCTATAGCTCAGGCCCTCAGGTCCTGGCAACATCCTCGCAAATCTTCTCTGTACCCTTTTGAGCTTAATGACATATTTCCTATAGCAAAGTGACCAAAACTGCAACAGCAGCCTCATCGACATCTTGCAAAGGTATAACATTACATTCCAACTTCTGTACTCAATTCCTTGAATAATGAAGGCCAATGTACCAAAATCCTTCTTCACCACCCTATCTGCCTGTGACACCATTTTCAGGGAAATATGTGCTTGTATTTCTCGATCTCTCTGCTCTACAGCACTCCTCTGGGCCCTATCATTTACCGTGAAGGTCCTGCCCTGATTTGACTTCTCAAAATGCAACACCTCACATTTGTATGAATTAAACTCTATTAGCCATTCCTTGGCCTAATTGCCCAGCTGATCAAGATCCCACTATATAGTAATTCATAATAACCATATTCATTGTCTACAATACTACCTATTTCAGTATAATTTGAAAATCTACTAATCTTGCCTTGTACACTTTCATCCAAATCATTGATGAAGAACACAAGCAACTTTGGGAGCAGCATTGCTGCACACTACTAGTCACAGGCAGTCCAAAAACCAACTTTCCACCATCACACTTTGCTTGCTACCGTGAAGACAATTCTGTATCCTTTTCGCTAACTCTCCCTGGATCCCATGCGATCTAACCTTCCAGAGAAGCCTACCATGTGGAACCTTACCAAAGGCCTTGCTGAAGTTCATATTGATCATGTCCACCCAAATTGTCGACCATTCCTTTGCCTCCACAGATGCTGCTTTACCCATTGAGTTCCTCCAGCAATTTGTTTTGTGCTCTAGATTCCAGTTGCTGCAGTTGCTTGTTTCTCTATTTTTAACGGAAATATTCTCCATTAATGCCAATATTGAATTGTGTGTACCCAGATATTGATTAATTGAATTAATTGATTGAAACTTGCAGCAGAGAAATGGGCCCTTTTGTTCATTGTGCCCACGCCGAACACCGATCACCCGTTCACACTAATTCTATGTTATCCCACTTTCACATCCACTCCCATCACACTTGGGGCAATTTACAGAGGCCAATTAACCTACAAACACACATGTCTTTGGAATGTGAGCAGAAACGGGCATCCAGAGGAGACCCAAGGGTCACATAGAGAACAAGCAAACTCCACAGAGAGCACTCGAGGTAAAGATCAAACCCAGGGTTTCTGGCATGGTGAGGCAGCAGCCTCTATGTACTACCCCATGGTGCCATCATGGGGTAGTACATAGAGTCATAGAGACACAGAATGATATAGTGTGCAAACAGGCCCTTCAGCCCAACGCCCACACCAGCCGACATGTCCCAGCTACACTGGTCCCACCTGCCTGCGCTTGGTCCATATCCCTCCAAACCTGTTCTATCCATGTACTTGCTGAACTGTTTCTTAAACGTTTGGATAGTCCCAGCCTCAACTATCTCCTCTGGCGCATGTTTCATACACCTACCACCCTTTGTGTGAAAAAGGTACCCCTCAGATTCCTATTAAATCTATTGCCCTTGACCTTGAGCCTACAGTGTGACCTCTGGTCCTCGATTCCCCTAATTTGGGCAAGAGACTCTGTGCATCTACCCGATCTATTCCTCTCATGAGAAATTGGAGGAGGCCAAGATCCTCAAAAACTGATCTTTAACAGTATAGGGAAGCCCCATTTACTGATCATGTAACATAAGTAATGCTTCACAATTCACACACTAATGTGCTAACAAAATGATTCAATTACATACTGTAATTGATGTTTTTGCTTTCAGTTTTTAACTGAAGGATCAAAAGTCCATGTTCACATGTTTTAATTATACTTTAATTTGGATTTTTGATGATTCTGTTTCTATTCACTGTTAATTGTATTGGTAGCATGAACTTTGTGAGATAGGAAGATCAGAATGAAAGTGTTTCCAGCAACTTCAGTTTTTGTTTCAGCACGTGTAGTTTTTCAAAGAAAAATGTATGCTTGTCCATCACAGGCAATGGTTATATCTATTGTGCATCCCTGGCTGTTCTGACATAACTTGGTTTTAACCTCCCACAGATGCTGACTGACTAGATGGGTTACCTCAGTATTTTCCTTTTATTCTCAGCTTTCCAGAACTACTGTGTTCTACAGCACACAGTTTCAGAATGGCATTTGTTTTGTTTTGTTTCGATATGTTTGCTCGTTTGCTTTTTTTGTTTCTCTCTCCCCTATCGTGTCTTCTTCATCTTCTCTTCATTTCTACCTCATCACAGGCATTCCCTAAGTTCACCCCAATCCAGCCATTTTCCTGCAACCTAAAACAGGCCTGCTTTCTACATTTTCCCAGAATTTATGTTAGGTTATTGTCCGAAATGCAAGCTTTATTTCTCTCTCTACAAATCCTGCCTGACGTGTTGAGTACTTTCACCATTTTCAGTTTTTATTTCAGATTTACAGATCTACAGTTTTTGCTATTAGGTTAGCAATGTAAAACACTGCTCGGTTAAAGAAGAGACTAACTGGTGTTTTAGAATGACAGTGAACAGCATGAAGTATTCCATCTATATTTATTAAAGTATTAAGGTCATAAGGTCATAAGCGATAGGAGCAGAGTTAGGCCATTTGGCCCATCATGTCTACTCCATTCAATCATGGCTGATCTATCTCTCCCTTCTGTCCCCATTCTCCTGCCTTAAACATAGAAACATAGAAAGTAGGTGCGAGAGTAGACCACCAGGCCCATCGAGCCCGCACCGCCATTCGCTCATGGCTGAACACTAAACAGACACCCTTACCCACAAACAGTAGACACAAGACACAGAACACAAGACACTACCCTCCCCTTTATATCGCTATCACCCCTCTCCACCCCAAGAACCGCGTGATCTCCTGGGGGAGGCAAAAAACCGGATAAAAACCCAGGTCCAATTCGGGAAAAAAATCCGGGAAATTCCTCTCCGACCCCAATCCAGGCGATCGATACTTGTCCAGGAGATCACTCAGGTCTTACTATACTAACCATACCTAGGTCCATATCCCTGCCCTCTCCCCGTAGCCCCTTATCCCCTTGGCAGCTAAAAAACCATCTATTTTAGACTTAAATATATTTAATGTTTCTGCTTCCACTGCTCCCTGGGGCAGTGAATTCCATAAATTAACCACCCTCTGGGTGAAGAAGTTCTTCCTCATCTCCGTTTTAAAAGAGCCCCCTCTTATTCTACAACTATGTCCCCTAGTTCTAGTTTCCCCGATCATTGGGAACATCCTCGGTGCATCCACCCGATCAAGGCCCCTCACGATCTTATATGTTTCAATGAGATCGCCTCTCATTCTTCTAAACTCCAAAGAGTAGAGTTCCAGCCTACTTAACCTTTCCTCATATGTCAATCCCCTCATTGCAGGAATTAATCTTGTAAACCTTCGCTGCACTGCCTCCAGGGCCAGTACATCCTTTCTTAAGTATGGACCCCAGAACTGTACACAGTATTCCAAATGTGGTCTCACTAATACTGTGTACAGCTGCAGCAAGACCTCCGTGTTTTTATACTCAATCCCCCTAGCAATAAAGGCCAAAACTCCATTGGCCTTCCTGATTGCTTGCTGCACCTGCATACTAACTTTTAGTGATTCATGTACTACTACCCCTAGATCCCTTTGCGTTGCATTACAACGCAGCTCCACCTCATTTAGAAAATAACTTGCCCTATCATTTTTTTTCCCAAAGTGAATGACTTCACATTTATTAGTATTAAATTTCATCTGCCAAGTTGTTGCCCACTCACCTAGCTTATCTATATCCTTTTGCAGACTCCCTTCTCCCCATAGCCCCTGACACCCATACAAATCAAGGATCTATCTATCTCTGCTTTAAAAAATATCCATTGATTTGGCCTCCACAGCCTTCTGGGGCAAAGAATTCCATAGATTCACCACCCAATGACTAAATAAATTCTTTCTCATCTCCTTCCTAAATGAACACCCCTTAATTCTAAGTCCTGGACTCTCCCACAAGTGGAAACATCCTCTCCACATCCACTCTATCCAAGCCTTTCACTATTCGGTACATTTCAATGAGGTCCCCCCTCATTCTTCTAAACTCCAGGCCCAGTGCCATCAAACACTCATCATGTTAATCCATAATAGCCACACATTGATATCTTAAGTTTGTGTTTTCCATAATGTTAGCAGCTACATGAATTACCACATTTCACTTATAACTTAAAAACAAAATGAGGGCATCTGGGTAGAATATTTGTTTTTATTCTTTGTGAATATGTTGTTGGATATTTGGGAAATGTAGCTTATGATGTTGCATCATGTTTGAAAGGAAACATCACTTTTGACTGTATTAAAACACTCCATTTGAGTCTTTCCACCATTTCCATAATTTCAGAAATTAGTGTTTTTGCAGCCAGACAAAATTGCATTCGGAGTTAAAACTGGAAAGAGAATTTGCAAAGGGAAAATACAGATTGTGGTCTATCAGTTGTGCGTCTTTCATTTTGTTTGCTTTAAAATTTACTTATGCACAACGATTTATGATGCTGCATTCTATATAATATTAAACAAATTATCTTTGTTGCTTCTCATGATATGGCATATAATGATATCCCAATTACTTGTATCATATAAATGTCTTCCAGAGGTGTCACTGATGCCTGATTCTGAGCACAATCAGTTCAATGGTATTTTAATCAGGAAAAAAAAACATGTTTCTGCCTTTAGTAGAGAACAAAATAAGCTAGGAACAAATTCATTGGGGAACTTAAATGATACAGCTGGCTAAAATGTTAACCTAATTCATTGTTTTACCTCCAGGGATCCAGGGTTTGTGATTGGTTCAGTGGAACAGGACCACAACTGGGTTGACTGCAGGGAATCTTAGCCTGAGTCCCTGGTGAGATTGAGGCCACAGAATGAACTGCTTCTAAATTCCTAGACTAATTTTCACCATGTTAAGAGGATTGAGATATAAAATTGAATCATCATTCTGTCATTCCAGAAAGAAATACGGCCTTACGAGATGAGAGTTGTGGTATGTTATAATCCCTTAGGCATTTTTGGCAAGACATCTGGAATTTTACATATAGTGAGTATGTTGTCAGTAAAGTGATACCAGTGAAGCAGTGCCAAAAAGGAACTGAGGCACTTAACCGACAACTGAACAGATATTAAGCAAACTATTTGGTGAAGGAGAAAATAAATCGCCATGTGAAGTTTGTTACGTGCTTTGTAGAGGTTAACTACAATATACTGAATAATTATCTGTTTACTAGATGCATGTTTAAAGTCCTGAAATCTGTTGGATTAAATAGGCATCCTAGCAAAATCCCTTAAATAGACAGACTTTGCCATTTTGTGCAAAGATGTGTATCAAAAGTGTGTGTAAATGGGAGCAACATGTTTAATATCATCATTTAATCTTTGAACATTTGCTTTGTTTAAACTGCTTGTTTAAACAATGACTTCACAATGCATGACACTGAGAAATGGATGATACAGGAAGGATGAGTGTGGAAAAGTGCTAGAATTGGATAGATGTTTGAAGAAACATGAGATATAAACACGAGGGACAAAATCTGGACTGTATTTTATTCTCAATGCCACAATCAGCAAAATTATTCTAATTTACAGGGAAATTACAAGAGAACATTCTGAGTGCATTTCAGGTCCTCTGGCAAACTGGTTAACATGACAGTTTATCCATTGAATATGCATGTTGACAGTAAGCAATGGTCACAATGTAAATCGTGTGCATTGCTGATTTGAAATCAAGCACTGCCAAATTAGACCATGTCCAACACCTTAAGCCTTGTGCTAAATAAATGCCTTCTTTCTGGAAATGTACATGGGCTTATCCCATCAATCTTCCCCTGATTCTGCCAATTACTTACACGCGAGGGGCAAATTACAGTGGCCAACTGTCCTACTAACCTACACATCCTTGGGACATGGGAGAGAACTGGAATACGCTGAAGAAATCAGTGAGGCCATAGGGACAATGTGTAAATTCACCACAGAAATGTCAAGAGGTCAGGAATGAACCAAATTTGCTGGAGTTGTGAAATGGTAACTTGACTAGCTGAGCCACTGAACCACTTTTTCTCCAGCCCTCGTCGTCCTGATCTCCCTCGCCTTAGCTTTGTGCCACTGGTTTCAAGCCCACTAGGTGGATGGGCTGCCAGTATATCCCATTGCCTGGTGAGAAATGAAAGGGTGATATTGAGGTCCAATTGTTAAATTTAGTGGCAATGTGTATCACCACACTTGCCACGTTCCCAGCCTCTCCTGCAGCCCTCCCACTTTCTAGTCAATATCAAGGTCAGACTGCTCAAAATATGAAAGCATATGTTATTTTATCCTTTTCATTTACAGGTATTTGTGCACTCTGGATAGCTTGATTGTATTGTATTGATGTACTGTATAGTCCTTTCTTTGACTGCAACTAAACAAAACGAAAAATTTAAAGCAAGAAGCTTTACATAACCTTGTAAACGTGACGTACTGCAATCAGACTCTCAATAACTGTGTCAGAATGAGCTGGTGGAGAATTAAAATGGCAAATCACCTGATGTTCTGGGCCTTGCTTATGAACTAAACGGTGGTGTTCAGCCAAGCAACCTGACAATCTATCTTTTTTCTCCCCAAAGTAGATAAGATGGCATTGTGAGCTGCAGATTCAGCATAGCATATTAAAGATGACCAAGCAAATTGGTGTTTCACTGGGAGGAAGTATCTGAGGTATTTAATGATACTGGTTGGAAGAGGTGAATCAGACATTTTACACCTTGTATACTTCTATATGAATGTGCGAAATGCTGGAAGAATTGACTGAGATTTCACATTGGGAAACAATATCTATGAAATACTGAAAATAAATTGATTACAATTGTTATTTTTTAAGAACTGGAGAATTTGAAGAAGGAGGTGTACATTCCATGGATCTCTATCAAAAAGCTGGGCCTGAGTTTGGTTGAACCTGACAGGATAACAATAAGCAAAAACTGTTGAATTCCCAAGCAGTGCATTGACAGCCCACAGCATGATGAGTGTGAAAATTCACTGCACATATTTAAAATGTTATATTACTGCCAAACCTAAGTTGATATTGCTAAAGGCAATGTAAATTGACTAATCCAACATCATTACATTTCTGTGTTAAAGAAGGAACTGCAGATGCTGGAAAATCGAAGATACACAACAATGCTGGAGAAACTCAGCGGGTGCAGCAGCATCTATGGAGCGAAGGAAATAGGTAACGTTTCGGGCCGAAACCCTTCTTCAGTCTGAAGAAGGGTTTCGGCCCGAAACGTTACCTATTTCCTTCGCTCCATAGATGCTGCTGCACCCGCTGAGTTTCTCCAGCATTTTTGTGTACCATCATTACATTTCTGATATTTAAAAAAATATATATCAAATCAACTCTTGATGTGTATAAAAGGAAAAGGTGTGCATGTGTAAAAGGAAAAATACATCGCCTCACCATTTCTTCATACTTGGAGTGTAAATGTTGCAAGTCTCAACGTCTATGTTTCTGCAGAGCGAAGAGTCACTGAGATCTGTTCTGCCCTCCATTCAGTGTTCACTGATCTGAACAATAATCCTGGATTGCTTCAGTTAATTGGAATTGCTCATTGATCGTGATCCCAAGCAGATAAATGTCCTTGCTTGTCACTAGGCACCGTTTCTAAGTAATATTTTATCTATCTCCAAGCTGAGCAGAATGTATTGATGACATCTTTGTTGACTTTGGTTCAAAGGGAAAACATGATCTTCTTTGATAAAGGAATGACAACAGAACAAATTACTCTAAACTGAACTATTATGATGTATTTCAACTGTTTTTATTATTTCTCCTGGTGATCCAGGTTGTGACATATCAGAATATGGTATGCTTTCTTCTAAATAATCCATGCAATGTCTTATTAAATGCAAATCTCTTTTTTGATTTGACAACAAAACCTGCAAACTTTATAGGAAGAGATTATGCTACTTTTGTATTACTTTGTGTCTCATCGATTTCATCAGCTATATTCATTATTGAGGATTTATAATGAATGTGTTCATGGGATGTGTGGAACCTGTTTGAATCACTTAGTACTATCCAATTTTAGATGATAATCTTCTACAAAGTGAATGTTAAGACTATGCAAAACAATTGTAAAAATGAACCAGCGTGCATTCTTAAGCAAAAACATGTGGGGGCCAGATATTCTACCTGCCGACATAGGTCTAACTGACAGCTGTTCTTTCTGGTGGGAAGCTGACTGGATTAATGGAGCCACTCAGTGATAACCCAATTCTAGAACCACTGCAGCTTTCAACAATAGGTTCATCAGGCCCTTTGTCAAGCTGATGGGAACCATGTGACCTGGCCCTTGTGTCAGCAAGCAATCTCTCCCGTCAGCATTCCAGTCTTCTTTGAGTTTTCATCAAGTGCATGGATTGTAGCGTGCTGAGTGAACAGATTGACTTAGTCCCAGGAAGGAACGAGTCCCTAGTTCAGATCCGGACCTGACAGAAGAGGGCATCATCTGGAGGAGTCAGTCACTTGGCAAGGGACTTGATGTAACAGTGGACTGGGGTGCTAGAGATTTGGTGGTTGGCTGATCGCTGATCGCTGAAGGACTCCAGTGATCCAGTCATCTTTCAAAGAGAAGCAAAAGCCAATCAAGAGCATTGACAGACAAACAATTGGAATTTTTGGGGGCCCAGCCTGTGGAAATTGAGCCACGCATTCAGCAGATTATTAGTAAACAGCTGGTGCCACAACTTTTGGCCGCAAGTAATGCATGGCTCACAGGTGAATGATCAATTTCATGATGAGGGCATGTCACTGTTTCAATATCGAGCTCATGAAATTCTCCATTAACGGTTGGGTGGGGGTGGACATCTTTGAAAACTCTAATATAAACCTTTCAGCTCATTTCCCATTTTCTATTTATTTTCATGACCTTAAGAACATAAGAAATGCCATGAATTGTTTCTCAAAATGCATTTCCAAAAGTGGAATGAGTCTGTAGTGTGTTTAATGCTACTGCAATTTTGTTTTGATGTGCTCTCAGCCACAAACATCTACTGGACTCTTTTAGCTTCACGGAACTTTTGCAGTAAACGCATAACTTCAATTTTCAGAAGTCTCCCGATAATTACAGTTTGTATTTTATGAAGAGAAGTTTTTACACATTTCAAAATCCAAATATCAAAGTAAAATCATACAAAACAAAGCAGAGGTAGAAAACAATTGCAGAAAGTTTTACCTGATTTTTCAAGACTGATGATATTTAAAAGAATAATTCATTCTCTGGGTGCTCCAATGCGTAAACATTAAGACCTTAAAATGACAGGTTAATTTACATGCTCATATCTGGGGAAAGGTAAATAATGCATTTTTGATTTAATACATGTTTTAAAACCCATGTGTTATCTAGTATACACTTTCACTTTGAGGAATTCTGCTGGGTATCTACTTCTACTTAATATTAATAAATCAAACTTAGGATGTTGCACTGTCTTTTGAGACCTGAGCAGAGTGCTTAATTACCAAGTCAGATATTCAAATTCAGGGCTCAATTTCTCTACGATGCAGTGTGTTGCTACCTTGCATTACCTGTTGCTGCAATTACACTAGAAGAATTAAAACTGCACTTCAACAACAATATGATGCAAAATCAAAACAGATCTGAGGTAAAAATCATTTGGAACATGTTTATTCAAAACAATCAGTTATGTTGAGCTCACAAGAAATAGGCATGACAAGTGAGCTTCAACATGGCAGAGAGACTGCAATTGCAATGGAAGTCACATTGTTCTCCATACATGCACAATTAATGCATGAAAAGCTACCCAAGTCTACAAACATGTCTATAAGGTATGGACATGATTCTTGTGGCTAAGTAATTGAGTTTGTTGGGCCGTATGTGCACATTAGGTGCATGTTCTTATTTACTGGTGGATGGGTAATGGGAATGTGGAACAGTCAGTAGAATGTGTGGCAAATGTGTGGCAAATGACACGACTGGTAGACTGAAGATTAATTTCCTCACTATGACCACACTTTCCTACCATTGCACCCATGTGCTCAGGGATTGACTCATGCTATCGACCTTCATTTCTGCTTCCTCCCATTGCCTTTGTGGTGTCTTAAGTATGTGGCGAACCTTCAGATGCCAAGAGCAAGAGAAATCTCTCCATCTTTTCTACTTTATCCCTCAGTACATATCAGAAAATAACGGTACCAAATATTTCCTGTAACATACTGATCTTAAAGGCCACCCCTACTGAGGTAATGTTAATGAATAGCTGCATATAGATGAAAAAAGGATGGCAAATGGGTTTCAATATGAATGTAAAAATAATCAGCAATTTGTCCTGGTCCAATCATATTAACACTACAGCTAAGAAAGCACACAAATCCCTCTACTTCCTCAAAAGACAGAAAATGTCGTGTTTCTTCAATGACTGACCAATTTCTACAGATGACCATAGCAAGAATGCTAATGGGGTGAATCACAACTAGGTTTGGCAGTCCATCACACAAACCAGCCTCCCCCCATTGACTCCATCTACATTTCAAACTGCCTCGTGAAAGTAGTGAACATTAAAACAAGGACCACTCACACCCCCGGTCACTCCCTTTTCTCCCCTTTCCCATCAGGCAGGTAATGCAAAAGCTTGAAAGCACATACCATCAAATTGAAGATCACCTTCTTCCCAGCTATGATCAGCCTATTGAATGGACCTTTCATCAGTTAAGGATGTATTCCCAATGTCCCTTTGTTGTACCCTTGCATCCATTTTATCTGTCCCCTCTGTAGCTGTAATACTCTATTCTCCTTTCTCTTTTTATACTACCTGTTGTACTCATGCATAGCTTGACTGTAATCATGTACAGTATGAATTGCCTGGATAGAATGCAGCATTTTTCATTGTTTCTTGGTATTTGTGACAATAAGAAACCAAGAACAATACTTTAATCATGTCCTAATGTATGACCCAGTGTCAAAGTTTGTTGAAAGAACCTTGCGATCATTTATTGTGTTATAGGCACTATATAAACAAAAACTATTGTTGTTTTTGATAGAATGTTGGCTTCTCCAATCCTTGGGAATGGAAAGGGAAAAGTTGTTAAGCAAGTTAAACCTTTGGGGCATTTTGTAGAGAGTGAAAGAGGTAAGTGGATGATTAAATGTTGATGCAGTTGCAAATTTTGGTTCATTGCTATTGGTCATTATTAAGTGCACTCTGCTTTATGTTGCCAATCATGATTGATGTTTAACAAGAGATGATTTTATAGTAAAGAAGGACACCATTTAACCTACTGTAATTCTGGAAGTGTTATCCACTTAGCTTCAAGTGTCTGTCTACCATCTGAAAATAAATTCAACTCCTCCAGTTTTCTCACTGAACTGTTATCACCCAACTGGTAGCAAGCATTTTAAGTTTCCTCTTTTATAAAAAAACAATTTTTGGTTGACTGCAAACTCAAAATGTATCATAGCATAATTATATTGACATTTAATAAACAACTGGTCACATACAAGGACTGCTGTACTGGAAGTTCACTGCTGCATCCTGTTTGTGCAATTTCTCAGCTGACTACTGAATAGGTTGATCTATCTTCATGGTGGTATTCAAATGAAAAACAAAAATGTTTCACCTAGTGATAAATGAATTCTGACAAGTTCTATTCACTGATAATTTACCTCCCTCATTTGTCACTTACTGATAAGTAAGTAATTTCAGTTTCCTATTTGTTACTGATTGTACTTTCTAATTAAAACACATTCATTTTCAATCACATAGAGGTGCTCATCAAAGTTTTTCAACATTAGTAACAAGTTTAATTACATGTAATTATGGAAAGTCATTGCATGCAATGAATTTTAAACAGTCAGCTCACAATACCTGTAGAATTGCTTCTATTATTTGAGAGATCATTAATAAATATCTCCAACCACAGTAATAACTGCTCCATTCCCACAGGACCCATAAGTTTCATATGAGAAATCCAGGCCATTAACATTCAACCCCAGAAAGGATTTTTCAGTTACCTACTCAGCAATAACACTTCCTCATCTTGTTTTTTTTTATTTTCTCCTACATAAAATAGAAGTATGGATAACTGCCATTAAAAAAAAAACATAGCAGCTGCAACCATTTCTTACCAATCACACCACCAGACTCCTGCGGCTGAATGAAAGACAATGAGTTCAGTCACCACGCAACTGCAGTCAGGATTGCCTGGACTTGGCACCAGCAAGTTCTTTGTTGGCTTTAAGCTCATTGTCATCTCTTCTCCTGCTATGAAAGCAACAGCGCTTTGCTTTTTTCCCCTCTGTTCCTCAATAGCATTGAGGCAAGAGTAACACTTGGCTTTTGCTGACCTGTTATTATTTAATCGATAAGTAATGAAAGGAATGCTGTTGGCAGCTCTACAAACACTACGCCACATGTCATGATCAGAGAAATCTATAAACCTTTTTCTTCTCTTTTACTCAGCCGCTCAGAATTGAGGATGACTTGCTCCCACTGCATTTCTCTGTTCTGAAGAGGAGAAGATGCCCCTGGGAATGGTTAGCAAAAGGAAAAGGAGATGAGAGGGTAGGGTAATGAAAAATGAAGGAAATTAGGGCAGGATAGATGTTTGAAGAAGCAGTCAAACAGACATGAAAGAATGAGGTGCTGGTTGAACGGCAAGAAGGTTCAAGGCAATTGGACATCAAGCACTGCTGTGTAGAACATACCCAGTCATACACACACACACTTGTCTTTCTCCTCTGCCTCAGTCTTACCCTCTCAAGAAACCACTCAGCTCCAATTCCCACACTTCCTCCCTTCCCCTCTCTCCCTCCCTCTTTAATCTCCTTCCCTCTTAATCTTTCCCTCTCATTTGCCCCATTCTCCAGACTCCCCCCTCCCCCTCCGACCCCCAGCCACAGCGCCTGCAACACCTCGAGCATGTTGATCCCCTCCTGCTAACTCCCCAGTGCTGCTCAATGTTGGAAGATCATGATCTCCCAGTTCTCTCTGGATGAGCTGGTGGGTCCCAGCACATGATTCACTGGCCGACTGATATAAATTCACCCTGCAAGAGTGGGAGGATCTCCCATGGCCACCATCATCACTCAGCACATGCAACAACGCTAAACCCACAAGCCTAGCTCCCAAGCTTCACTGCCTCTCACTCTGCCTTTAACCTTATGCAGGTTCTGCTCTCCATGCTGTCTTTTAACTTATCGGGCTGTCTCTTGCATTGATATTAAACTCACCATTTGTCTCACCCCCTGAGTACAGATCCAAATTCAAGTGAGTCTACACACACCGTAATACTAAAATAAATCTGTTCACCAGCAGACCATTTACTGCTATGACTTAATTAGTTCTGTTTTGCTTCATATTTCTGGTATGATCAATTTCTAGTTGCACTGGAGAATAACTTATATTTTCCATACCAAATATATTTTGTTATGCTCAGCAGGGTGAAGTTGCTGATAATACTTGAATTGTTAATACTTATGCTTTAGGATCAAGTAGTTTCATTTCAGTTTTACAACCTGGATCAGACTCTGTAACCTTGGTGATGTTTTTGGCTAGATCATGTTGCCCAACACTTGCCCCTGTCATATGGATGAACTATGGGCTTATATTTTCCTGTTATACATCTAATGGGCAGAACTGACCTGTTCCTAAATGACAAAGACCTGAGTGGTGGTATGATCCTGTGCAATATACACTTGTCATGTGGGCCATCTAGGACCAGTTCGCAAAATGACTAAAGTAAACTTTGAAAATCAACAAAGCTGAATCTCCAAGATTTACCGACAATCAAATTTGTCAAGGATTTTCAGTGCAACATACAATTGACTGGAAGAACTCAGCAGGCCTCCAGTAAATCGCTTGTTCCTCCTGATTCCATCATCTGAGGTATCTTGTCCTCCAAGGGCTTAATACTTCAGATTATTCCTTACAGTAGAATTATTCAAAGGCAACAAAAACATAATTTACTCATTAAAACTTATTAAAACCTTAAATTGAAATATTTTTAATAATTGAAAACATTATATTTAATCCATGCCATTTAATGGCTGAGTGACACAGCTGGTAGAGCTGCTGCCTCACAACACCAGAGACTAGTGTTCAATCCTGTCCTCGGGTGCTGTTTTCCCTGCGACTGTGTGTGTTCCCTCCGGGTGCTCTGGTTTCCCCCCACATCCCGAAGATGTGCGGGTTTGCAGGTAAGTTGTTCCTAGTGTGTAGGTGCGTGGTAGAATCAGGGGGGAAGTGATAACAATATGGAGATAATAATGGGATATAAGGAACAGCAAATGCTGTTTTCCAATAAAGACACAGTGCTGGCGTAACTCAGTGGGTCAGGCAGAATCTATGGAGAATATAGATATGTGACGTTTCTGGTCGGGACCCTTCATCAGACTGATTGTAGGAGGAAGGAAAATAAATCTGGAAGAGAAGTGGGGCACATCAAAGCCTGATACTTAAGAGACTGATACAGGTGAGTGAGGGGTTTTGATAGGCAGATGGTGGGCAAAGGCCTGTGATAAAAAGACGAATAGGCTGTGGGGCGAGCATCAAAAATGTGTCTAGAAATCAACTTTCGTGACCCATGTCTCGGAACTACATGAAATCTTGCACAGATTTAG
This sequence comes from Malacoraja senta, assembly GCA_038087875.1. Lineage (NCBI taxonomy): Eukaryota > Metazoa > Chordata > Chondrichthyes > Rajiformes > Rajidae > Malacoraja > Malacoraja senta. The sequence continues at coordinate 26,742 of JAXLNO010003866.1, forward strand.
ATAAAATATAATTGAGAAGTATGTCATAACTTGTCAGTGCCAAAAGTTGCACATTAATTAATTAAACTAATTAGAAAATAAGATTGAAAAATTAAGTGCCATCCAGTGTCCAATGCCCATATTACACCATGGGGAGCCTATTTCCGTGTTGCAGTCTATTTAAACCATATATTATGAAACCATATATATATATATATGGTATATGCTATATATATATATATATATATGACTTGTGAATATGACTGTAATCATATATAATTATGTATAATTATATTATATATAAATAATATAATGAATATAATTGTGAGTGTGTCTTTTGAATGAGACTGCTGCAGAGGTCCGGCTCCTGAACCAGCCTAATTAATGGGTGAGAGCAGTTCCTGTGGGTTCCCCCCGTTTACTGAACCCCACTGACTGCGAGTGTTCAGAGTGGGGTTCACGGCCATTGTGGGACTGGGGCAATACCAGGCTGGGGGAAGGCTAAGGCATCTTCCACTGACAGGAAAATGCCTAACCCTAACCCTAACTCGCCCCCTCTTCCAGAGCTGCCCACGGCTGGAGCTGGAGCCGCTTTGTGACCGGCTGCGGGCTCCGTACGTGTGGCCCCGCAGTGCGTCCACCTCGGCCAGCATGCCCTTCTGGATCATCGTGGTGATGATGGTGGGGAGCAGCACTGCCCTGCATGCCACCCGGGCCACCTTCAGCACCCCCATAGCGCTGGCTCCGTCAGTCCGCCCGCTCGCTCGCTGCAACACCGGCCTACCGACAGCCCGACCGACCACTCGCAGCACCCACCGACCGTCCGACCACTCGCAGCACCCACCGGAGGTCCAGCCCGACCGACTGCTCTCACCACCCACCAGAGGCCCAGCCCAACGCTCACCACCCACCAGAGGCCCGGCCCAACGCTCACCACCCACCAGAGGCCCGGCCCAACGCTCACCACCCACCAGAGGCCCGGCCCAACGCTCACCACCCACCAGAGGCCCGGCCCAACTCTCACCACCCACCAGAGGCCCGGCCTGACCGACCGCTCTCACCATTCAACGGAGGCCCAGCCAAACCGACCACTCTCACCACCCACCGGAGGCCCGGCCCAACTCTCACCACCCACAGAGGCCAGGGACGACCGACCGCTCTCACCATCCACCGGAGGCTCGGCCCAACTTTCACCACCCACCGGAGGCCCGGCATGACCGCTCTCACCACCCTCCGGAGGCCTGGCATGACCGCTTTCACCACCCTCCGGAGGCCTGGCCCAACTCTCACCACCCACCGGAGGCCCGGGATGACTGACCGCTCTCACCACCCACTGGAGGCCCGGCCCGACCGACCGCTCTCACCACCCAATGGAGGCCTGGCCCGGCCCAACTCTCACCACCCACCCAAGGCCCAGCCCGACCGACCGCTCTCACCACCCAGTGGAGGCCTGGCCCAAATCTCAAACCCACCAGCGGCCCGATGCCCCAACAGCCCGACCGATCCTCCACAGCATCCATCGGCCTACCGACAAGCCCGACCAACAGACTGACTGATTGAGCGACTGACTGACTGACCGACTGACTGACCCTAATCCTAACCCTAGCTCTACATTTGTTAGTTATCATTTTTATTTAACTGTTCACATCATAACTTTATAAAGATAAATCAATTGAAAAACAAAATGATCAGCAAGGTTAGCATTACCTTTATTCCTTCGAAAACTTGTTAATGTTTTGATGTAATTAGGAGGCAGCCATGATCCCAGGGTCCTCGCTGCCCAGCAACCATAAAACAAAGCGCGGGATTGGTCAATTTGCGTCCGACCTCAATGTCAAACGTGCATTGATTGGGCAATTACTAACCCGAATATTTGAGGTTTTTCTTATACTTTTTAAAAAATGTGCAGGTTTTGGTCTTGATGAGTTTCAGGTATGATTTATATAATATTTTTACACAATATGTTAAAAATTCAGGTAATTCCGTGAGTTGGTTCACGAACTTGAACGAAAAAGCTCCTCGGCCCACAGCCTATAAAGGATCGAAGAGTTGCAAATTATGAAGCTAGAAGAAGGAATGTAGGATGAAGGGGAGAAATGGGTACGAGTCCAGGTGGGACACAGGGGATAGGGGAAAGGCAAAGGGTGTTTAGGGGGGAAGAAGATAGAGAGAGGGGAGGTTTTTGTAGTTACTTAATGTTGGGGAATTCAATGTTAATACCGTTGGATTGTACCCAAGTGGAAAATGAGGTATTTTTTCTTCAGTTTGCGTGTGGCCTTACTTTGGCAATGGAGGAGGCCCAGGACAGAAAGGACCATGGGAAGATGACTCCCTTCACCTGTATTAACCTAGTTTTGCCAGTCTTTGCCCTGCCCCTCCTCTCTTCCAACTTTCTTTTTCCTTCCCACTATAATCCGTCTGAAGAAGGGTCCTAACCCGAAACATCATCTCTCCATGAAGAGAATAACGTTGGATTAATTTGTGTTGGATTTGTATACGTGGGTGGTCAACAGTCAGCATGGACTTGAAATGGGCCCAAGGGCCTATTTCTCTCAAAACAAAATGCTGTATCTCTCAAACAAAAAAAAAGAAACAAAAATATCAAATATTTCCACTTCTCACTTGCTCGAGAATTTCAGTAAATGCACCCTCCACTTCTGGACCATGTGGAGCCCAAATTTACAATAAAGATATGGTTCAGATATTGGCCTATCATACTGTGGAATGCTCCATTCAGTCCACATGGACAACCCTGAGCTGCCTGTTGCCTTCCACTTCATTCTCCATCCCACTCCCACACTAACCTATTAGTCTGTGGCTTCCTGTTCTTAGATACAGAGAAAATAGTTGCAAGAGTAGGCCATTTGGCCCTTCGAGCCAGCACCATCATTGAATGTGATCATGGCTGATCATCCACAATCAGTATCTCGTTCCTGCCTTCTCCCCATATCCCTTGATTCAGCTAGCCCTAAGAGCTCTATCTAATTCTCTTATGAATGCATCCAGTGAATCGGCCTCCACTGCCTTCTGATGTAGATAATTCCACAAATTCACAACTCTCTGGGTGAAAAAGTTTCCTTATCTCAGTTCTAAAAGGCCTACCCGTTATTCTTAAACTGTGGGCCCTGGTTCTGGACTCCCCCGACATCGGGAACAAGTTTCTTGCATCTAGCATGTCCAATCCCTTAATAATTTCATATGTTTCTATAAGATGCCCTCTCATCCTTCTAAATTCCAGTGACCACAAGCCCCGTCATTCCATTCTTTCATCATATGACAGTCCCACCATCCCGGGACAATGTTCTGTTATGAACAAACCCAATGCAAGCCTGAGAAATAGCACTTCATTTTCTGTTTGAGCATGTTGCATCCTTCTGTTCTGAATAGATTCCTACAACTTCAGGTAATGATTTCTCAGTCTGTATCAGTCATCTGGGTTGTTTGTTCTCTCTGGGAGTGAGGACATACCTATCTTGACCTGCTGGGCTTGGCCTCCTGCTCTTCATTTCTCAGCTCCCATATTCTTCTTTCTATGTTCTCACTCTCCAACACCCAGCAACTCGAATACTCAGGAAAGAAGGAGATTACAAAAAGTGATGGGTGCAGCCCGTTCCATCATGGGCACTGACCACCTCACCATTGAAGAGATCTGTCTCAGGAGGTGCTGCCTCAAAAAGGTAGCCATTGCTATCAACGATTCACACAACCTTGGCCGCTCTCTCATTTCACTCCTACCATTGTGAGTAAGGTATGGGAGTCTGATAATCATGACCACCAGGTTTGAGAATAGCTTCTTGCTAACAACTATCAGGCTCTTGAACACTACACAACATTAACCTTATTATGAACTATGGAATGTCTTTGATTGCACTAAGAACTTTGTGTATTTTTTAAACTAGTATTGGGGTTACTGATTTATTGTATTTTTGTTTATTATATATTACCTATGCATAATCACGTTTACAAGCCTGTTATGCTGTTGCAAGTAAGAATTGATTTGTTCCATTGTCAATACATATGATAATTAAACACTCTTGTCTCTTTTGACTCTTTCCCATTCACTTGACCAGATTACCTTGTTTACAACTTATTCCCATGATCAAGTGGTTTTACTCTATCAGAAATATTCTGCTCTACCACCCTCCCTGCAGCTTTACAAGCTTATGTTGTCTCCTTTTCAGTATGATGAAGGCTTTCTGACCTGAAACATTCACTATGTTCCCCTTCCCACAGCCTAACCTGCTGAGTATTTCCAGCGCTTTTGGTTCCTGGCTATGTGGAGTCCAACACTGAAGTACATGTGAGAACTCACCAACAGAGATCAGACAGCAAGTTTAAGGTTTCTATGCTGGTATGGAACTACAACACAGGAACCGGTTCATCAGCCAGCAATGTCTGTGCCATACTCGATTCTACGTTGAAATAATCTCCTCTGCCTGAACATAGTAATAGTAATAATAGTAATAGTAATAGTAATTTTATTGTCAATTCACATAATGTAACGAGTAGTTACACAGAGGATTGAAATTGCGTTTCTCCATACTCCAATGTGCAAGTAATATTTATAAAACAGACAGACAGTGTACCAATAAAAGTAGACAATGGACATATACATTATATAAAATAAAATATTCATTAATAAAAGGTGCAATATAGCATACTGTGCAAGTAGCATACTGCAGACATGAAGTTAATTTGGCAGTCAGTTGGTCTTTGTGTAATGTTCATGGAATTTTCTTGAGTGTGTTGAGTAGTCTGATGGCCTGAGGGAAAAAGCTGTTTTTGAATCTTGTGGTTTTGCTCCGCATGCTGCGGTAGCGCTTGCCGGATGGTAGGAGGGTGAACAGTTTATGTGCTGGGTGGGTGGTGTCTTTGATGATGTTAGTTGCTCTCTTGCGACAGCGAGATGGATATAAGTCTTGAATTGCTGGTTGGGGTGATCTAGTGATCTTCTCCGCTGTCCTCACCACTCTCTGTAGGGCCTTCTGGTCAGCAGCAGAGCAACTGCCATACCAGACTGAGAGACTGCTGATAAGAATGCTCTCAATGGCACCCCTGTAAAATGTGGTGAGGGCAGAAGGGGGGAGGTCGGCTCTCCTCATCCGTCGAAGGAAGTGGAGGCGTTGCTGTGCTTTCTTGACTAGGGAGATGGTGTTGGTGGACCATGTCTGATCATCTGTGATGTGTACTCCCAGGAACTTGGTGCTTTTCACAGACTCCACTGCACTGCCATTTATGGTGAGTGGGGTGTGTGCTGCCTGTTTCTTCCTGAAGTCCACAGTTATTTCTTTCGTTTTGTTGACATTGAGTTGAAGGTTATTGATGTCACATCAGTTGATGAGTTGTTGTACCTCCTCTCTGTAGGCTGAGTCGTCATCGTGGCTGATGAGGCCCACCACTGTTGTGTCATCTGCGAACTTGATGATGTGGTTCGAGTTATGTTTGGCACAACAGTCATGTGTCATCAGCGTGAACAACAGAGGGCTCAGCACACATCCCTGTGGGACCCCGGTGTTCATGATGGTGGTCTCTGATGAGTTTTTGCCAACTCTTACTGTCTGTGGTCTGTCGGTGAGGAAGTCCAGTAACCAGTTGCATAGTGGGGTGCTGATGCCTATTTCGCCGAGTTTATTCACCAGGTGTTGGGGGATGACTGTGTTGAAGGCGGAGCTGAAATCAATGAACAGCAACCGCACGTAACTGTTATTGTTTTCCAGATGAGCCAGGCTTAGGTGGAGTACTTTTGCTATGGCATCATCCGTGGAACGGTTGGGACGGTATGCAAACTGGAATGGGTCAAGTGTAGAGGGGAGACTGGATGTTATGTGGGCCTTAACCAACCTTTCAAAGCACTTCATCATGATGGACGTGAGTGCTATGGGCCGGTAGTCGTTCAGTGTTGAGGCTGGGGATTTCTTGGGTAGCGGTATGATGGTGGTGGCTTTGAAGCATGCTGGTATGATGGCTTGGTTCAGAGAGGTGTTGTAGATGTCCGTGAGAACATCTGTGAGTTGGTCAGCACAGTCTCTGAGCACACGCCCCGGTATGTTGTCAGGACCTGCAGCTTTACTGGGGTTCACCTTGAGTAGGGTCCTCCGCACATCAGCTAGGTCCAGGTGAAGTGTTTCATGGTCTGGGCAGGGAGGGGCTTTTGTTGGTGTGGTGGTGTTGTCTTCCTCAAACCGGTTGAAGAAGGTGTTAAGTGTGTTGAGGAAGTCTATGTTGTCCTCGCATGGTGGAGGTGTTGGCCTGTAGCCGGTGACAGACTGGATGCCTTGCCACAGGCGCTTGGGGTCCTTAGTGTCTGTGAAGTGTGCTTGAATTTTCTGTCCATAGACACGCTTGGCTGTTCTCACGCCCCGGTTCAAGTTGGCCCTAGCAGTACTAAGGGCGTCTTTGTCCCCGGACTTGAAAGCAGCATTCCGTGCTCTCAGGAGCTCACGTACCGCCCTGGTGAACCAGGATTTGTTGTTGGCCCTCGTGGTGATGTTTTTGATGACGGTCACATCTTCCATGCATTTGAATATATATCCAGTCACAGATTCAGTGTATTCCGTCAAGTTGACATGATGGTTGGTAGTGGCAGCCTCCCTAAAAACGGTCCAATCTGTGCAGTCGAAACAGTCTTTGAGAGCTGAGGTGGCTCCCTCTGGCCATGCTCTGATCTGCTTCACAGACGGCTTGTTCCTTGAGCCATGAGCCATACCTTCCATTTCCTGCATATCCATGTGCTATCTGAAAGTTTCTTAAATGCTATTATCATATCTGCCTCTACCACCACTCCTGGCAGTATATTCCAGGCACCCACCAGCCTCTATGTAAAAAAACTTGCCCTGCACATTTTCATAAAACTTTCCCCCTTTGACATTAAAGCTATGCCCCCTTCTATTTGACATTTCCATCCTGGGAAAACAAATTCTGACTGCCTACCCTATCTGTGCCTGTCATCATTTTATATACTTCTATCAGGCATCTCAATCCTACAACTTTCTCAGTGCACTCTGATTACCTTCACAAGAAGAACAGCAATTCAAGAAGGTGACTCATCACAACTTTCTCAAGCAGACAGTAAATGCTGGCCTAATTAGTAACATATGCATCCTTAAAAATAAAAATTAAAAAAACACTCCCAGAGCTTCCTTGATTGGAAACAACGTTTTGGAAGGAATCCACTACATTCTCCGTTCCTATATTTCTGTTGCATCTGTTCTGACAATACCACTTTCCTGACCAGTGCTTCTAATGTGTCTTTCATATCTTGAACTGAGGTTTCCATTTCAGATAGCTGAGAGCCCCAGATATGTTCCTTTTGCCACACTTCTGCCTCTCCTGACTCATTTGTGTAGCCACAATAAAGTCCCCCTGTCCCACCAAACCAGCCTCCATATTCAAAGGAACACGGTGTGAACTGTTAGGAGGATGCTATGAGAAGGCAGGGTGACTTGGACAGGTTGGGGGAGTGGGCAGATGCATGGCAGATGCAGTTTAATGTGGATAAATGTGAGGTTATCCACTTTGGTAGCAAAAACAGGAAGGCAGATTATTATCTACATGGTGTCAAGTTGGGAAAAGGGGAAGTACAACGAGATCTGGGGGTCCTTGTTCATCAGTCAATGAAAGTAAGTATGCAGGTACAGCAGGCAGTGAAGAAAGTGAATGGCATGTTGACCTTCATAACAAGAGGACTTGAGTATAGGAGCAAAGAAGTCCTTCTGCAGTTGTATACAGGGGCCGCGGAACGTTTTTGAAAGTGGGGGGGCTGAGCGATCACTGATCACCGGCCTCGGGGGTATCGGATGAGGGAGCAGAGCAACCGAGTGAGGGGAGGATGTGGGAGGTTGAAACAATTATTATTTGTTGTTGTTGCTCAACCTCTAAAAACTGGGGGATAATACAGGCCATCCCCCAACTCAAAAAGTGGGGGGATATATACCCCAACCCCCCCCCCCCCCCTCTCTTCCTCCCTCTCGGGGTCGACTCTCTCTCTCTCTCTCGGGGCCGACCCTCTCTCTCGGGGCCGACTCTCTCTCCCTCTCTAGGAGCCAACTCTCTCTCTCTCTCTAGGGGCCGACTCTCTCTCTCTCGGGGTAGACACTCTCTCTCTCTCGGGGCTGACCCTCTCTCTCTCTCTCTCTCTCTCTCTCTCTCTCTCTCTCACGGGGCCAATTCTCTCTCTCTCTTGGGGCCGACACTCTCTCTCTCGGGACCGACTCTCTCCCTCGGGGCACACCCTCCCTCCCTTCCGCTCAGCGGCTAATCACAGCGCTTCGTTCACGCCCCATATCTCGACTGTGAACCGCACTGAGTTGAGCGGAGGGGAGGGAGGGTTTAAAGGGGGCAGTCGGTTTATGCCATGGCTGGTCGTGGTTTTGACACGCTCACTGTGTGCTTGTTATGAGATTATGGATGTCGGAGGTCCTCAGAAAAGGAGAAAAATGCGCCAGCGGGCCGGATAATTTCGGTTTATGAAGCATGTCTCGCCAAAAAAGAGGAGGGGCTGCAGCCCCCCCCAGCCCCCCTGCCGGTTCCGCGGCCCATGGTATAGGGCCCTAGTGAGACCACACCTGGAGTATTGTGTGCAGTTTTGGTCCTCTAATTTGAGGAAGGACATTCTTGCTATTGACGGAGTGCAGAGTAGGCTTACAAGGTTAATTCCCGGGATGGCGGGACTGTCATATGCTGAGAGAATGGAACGGCTGGGCTTGTACACTCTGGAGTTTAGAAGAATGAGAGGGGATCTTATTGAAACATATAAGATCATTAAGGGTTTGGACACGCTAGAGGCAGGAAACATGTTCCCGTTGTTGGGGGAGTCCAAAACCAGGGGCCACAGTTTAAGAATAAGGGGTAAACCATTTAGAACGAGGAAACACTTTTTCACACAGAGAGTTGTGAGTGTGGAATTCTCTGCCTCAGAGGGCGGTGGAGGCTGGTTCTCTGGTTACATTCAAGAGAGAGCTAGATATGGGTTTTAAAGATAGCTGAGTCAGGGGATATGGGGAGAAGGCAGGAATGGGGTACTGATTGTGGATGATCAGCCATGATGACATTGAATGGCGGTGCTGGCACGAAGGGCCGAATGGCCTACTCCTGCACCTATTGTCTATTGTCTATTGTCTATTGTCTATTAACATGTTGCACTATTTATGGAACCTTCTGCCACCAATCACATCTGCCATTCTGTGTTTTCAGCATTCCAAGGCAACTATTTTTTCAGCAGCACACTGTTTCAGCTTGCCATCCCCACCAACACCTCCTCCTCTTTCCCATACAACTTCCCAAGCAACCAAAACAAATGCACTTTTTGGCCATTTCTCACATTCTTTGCTGGTGCCCAGAACCATAAGCACGCATTCCAGATGGACTGGCAATTTTGTTGTACTTCCTTCATTTGGTAGACCGGGTTTTCTACTAAAGATGCAATGTCCTCTTCATCAAGGAGATCAAACTTAGAAAGGATGACTTGGAATATTGAACGACACAACACAGGGACAGGCCCTTCAGCCCACAATGTCTGTGCAGAACATGGTACCACATTATTATCCTACGCATGCATACAGTATGATTCATATCCCTCCATTCCCTGCATACCCATGCTCATAAGTCAGGTGGAACCCAGGGATGGCCTGTATTAGATTGCCAACGAGAGGTCAATTTTGGTCAGCCTTCCCTGTTGGCCAAAAGGAACTATGTAACATGATGCAAACCTTTATTAAATATTTAAACTCTTATTGTATCATTGGATTGTCATGTGTCCCGAATGATAAGGGACAAAGAACACCATCTAAACAGAAGTTTATCAATGAAATATTATTCAATGAAATAGATAAATCTTCTGACATCGTTATACTGAAGATGTTTTCAACTCTTATTGGATCATTACCCAGCAAGAATGCAGAGTCTCTTGCCCAGAGCAGGTGAATCGAGGACCAGAGGACAAAGGTTTAACGTGAAGGGGAAAAGATTTAATAGGAATCTGAAGGGCAACATTTTCATACAAAGGGTTGTGGGTGTATGGAACAAGCTGCCAGAGGATGTAGTTGAGGCTGGGACTATCCCAACGTTTAAGAAACAGTTAGACAGGTACCTGGTAGGACAGGTTTGGAGGGATATGGACCAAATGCAGGCAGGTGGGATTAGTGTAGCTGGGACATATTGGGCAAGTTGGGCCAAAGGGTCTGATTCCACTGTATCACTCTAAGAAGATTAAGATATACTTCTGGCACGTTGATGATAGAGGCTGTTTATAATTGCCCTTATTGGGACTGTGAGCAGAAAAGATATTGGGGATGGAACTCAACTTTGATGGAAATTATGACATTGCCTATCTATGACACAACATACATATTCTGGTTTTCTCTGCATAATATTTATCCATTTGTTTTGCACTACCTTCAAAGCTTAATTTCACCTCAATTACCTAATTGCTCAATATGGTCTGCTGTGGCATTAACCAAGGCAGGTTTTGTCAGATTGAAACCACGTGCTTTCCTGGCACGTCCTATTTTAACTGCTGATCATCAACTTTTCCTTTTGATGGGCAAGAGTAATGAATAGAAATGTTTCATATTGAATGCCTTTCAATATCAAATTTGAATAACCATGGAACACAAGTCAATTATCCTTGGAAATCTTAGAAAAAAAATCAGAAAATGGTGAGGTAAAAGGATGGAGAAACAAGGCACTGCAGATTCTGGTTTATAAAAAAAGACACACAGTGCTGGAGGAACACAGTGGGTTAGACTGTATCTTTGGAGAACATGGCATCTTCTCCAAAAGG